>ML804939.1:16967-83284 GCA_009831015.1 Picea engelmannii | reverse complement strand
ACATATTAAACCCTAGCCTTACCACTTGGGGTATTCCTCTCCCAATAGGTAGGCAATTATTTAGCTTGCTTAGTCTTTAGAAAATATTGAGAAAAGAGAGAAGCAAGCAAGCAAGAGAATGAAGCAAGAAGGAAACAAACAAACAAGAGGCAAGCCCTAATCCCCACGTCCTAGGTTTTGGGAGATGCCTTTCATCTACCAAACCCTATGTCCTAGCTAAAAGAGACAAAAAAATGAAAAAAGGGGGAGATCTATGATAAACCCTAGCTGCCCCAAGGCTCACACATGGGAGGAGGTCGTACCACTCCTTCTCCCACAACTATGAGCCACTAAAATCAATAAGAAGAGGAAGAAGAATGCTCAAGAAAACTCTAAAAATGAAGAAGGAAGTTGAGAAATAGCTACCAATTCCTTTGGGGGGTCCTCTTGTGTTGTGTGTATGCCTTTGGGTAGCCAAAACCCCTCTCAACCAGATCTGAACTTGCAAAAACCAACAAGGTATCCTTGCTGGAAATGCTACACACAACCAAAAAAGTGAAGAAAACTTTTGTTTTTTTAGGGAAAAAATTTTTCTTAAGAAAAGTTGATAAATTTTGATATAAATGACCTATATTTCTAAGTTAAACTAGCTAAAATATATGTGAAAGTGAACAACAAATAGAAGAAGAGTAAAGGGTGAGAAAGTTTGAAGTTTCTATGTGCTTCAAGGGAAGAATCTTCCTGGGTGCATTCCCAATGAAACCCTTGAAGCTAAACTTGCAAAACTTGAAAGGTGATGTGCATACAAGAGATAATATGTTGCATATACTAATAAGATGACATTTCAATCCTATCTAGCAAAACAAGATATATATATCTACAAGCATGTACATTAATAGATCTACCCAAGTAACATTTTACCTAAGATTCAATGTGTGCAATCACCAAACAAATTTGAACAACTTTACCTCATGTTTATGGAAAGAAAAAGCATGTGCATAACTCTTCCAATAGTCCTCCAAATTTTTCTCTTTATTACTGAAGAAGAGGATCTTGGAGAAAACTATCTCCAAAACCCTAAGAGCTAGAGAACGGAAAATGTGGAAAGAAAGAGAGAGAGAGTGATAAATCAAGTAGCATAACATTAGCTCAAGATATGGTGAGTTGGGAGTGAGGAAAGGGATCTATTTATACTTGGAGAGGCAAAGTCGCCCCTCTTGGATCAATGCCAAGTGTCCACCACCAAGCAATAAAGTAGATCCTAAGGCTAGGACGCACCTCTTAGGGTTTAGATCTTAGATCTAGGGTGTAGAAGGCATGGAAAATGTTGGGATCAAGCAAAATGGGTGTGGGAGGCATTGGGATAAGTGCCAAGGTAGTTGAAAGGGTTTAAATAATTTTTTAAAAATTATTTTGTAACTTTCTAGATGAAGGGGGGAACAACTCTCCTAAGAGGACATAGCTTTTGGGGATGAGGAGAGGAGTGGAGAGGAATGAATGAGGGAGAGGGTGTTGGGATGAGGGAAAGGGTGACGTGTTGGTCCAAGAGGAGCACACCACTTGTGAAAGGGACCCCCCACACACCCTTCATCAAGTTACAACGGTGCCTCACCAAGGGGAGACGTCAATCCCCCCAGTCGGCGTAATTATTTGAGTGATGTGAGGGGTAAAGTGTTAGGAAAAAGTTGGAAAAAGGTTGGGTGGGTAGGAAAGACTTAGGGAGTCTCTCTCTAACCTCTATGTATCATTTAACATCCATTTAACTCATTATTACATTTTTGCCATGTTTGGACTTTAGCAATTAAAATTGTTGTTTTAGACTGACTGACACTCCGGGTGGACAAACCCATAGCAAAAGTTGTCTGATTGAGCTGAAACTTGGTCCATGGATGTATCAGGTGCTATTCAATTTATTTTGAGCACAAATACCCCTATCAAAAGTCCAAGGGCCTAGTTTTTACAATTTTTTCTCAAAAATAAATAATTAATTAAATAATTAAACCTCCAAACTTTGGGAAATTTAATTAAAAATTAATTTATTAAAAAAAACTATTCTGGACTCGACGGAATTCCACAAAAATTTCTAATATGTCTTGCATGGTCATTTATAATGATTCCCTATAATAGATACCAAAAGATAACCCCGCTAGAACGTTGTTCACCACTTTGGAGGAATTGATAACTTGAGGATAAAAAACCCTCGGTGAAAGGAACTCTCCCAGTGAACCGGTCCCAAGGTAATTGACCTAGAGATGACTCATGCAGACCTATTACATTATTAACCCATGCAGTGGTGCGTAGATTCTTGTTACAAAAAGAAGTGTTGGGGCCAAACAATGCCCTGTAGAACCAAAATCTTCAACAAATTTGCATCTGATGATGCATCTCTTCATGGCACATGGAGTTGACCATCTATGTTGAAGAGGTGGTCAAGAGATCATCCGTAAACTCCTCAAGCAACCACTCTACTCGAATATCAACTCAATCAAATTCTGGACTACCAAGCACTCCAATCCTTGGATCCCATATCAAGATGTGAACTGCAATGCCTTGTGAAGTATAGTCCTGTAAGATATCAATATCATGGGTATCTGGAAAATATTACACAACCTCCACCAGAAATGAGTCTGACCTCCATGGCCACACCAAGCCCAACATGGCCTCCTTCAATTGAACATGTTGCCTCCACAGTGATGTGCTACAAGACCTCAACGAATCACCAATAAGTGACATGCTCCTCTCAAAACTGAAGTTCAATGTAAAATCAAGATGATTTTCCCGTGAAAATATCCACTTGCCTCCATCACTCAATGAAATTCTCATCCTTGTAATCCCAGGGTCAAATGATAATCTCTGAAAGGGACCATCACACTGATGTTTCACCACTCTGATCATGACTGTCTTCCCAACGTACACATACTGGATCCCCTACTACTGGATCCTCATGCTAAAATACCTGTAAGGATTGGGCCTGCTATCAAGAAGCCTAACTTGTAAAGGTATCCCTGTTTCTGCAAATCCACCACCATACTCAATCACTAGTAACAATAGGGAGAACCTGTCTCACCATATAGAATAAATCCCAGCAATCCCTCTCAAAAAAATCCAAGAGTGAAGTATGTTGGTCGCTGGCACAACCTGGACCAGCATAAGATGAAGCAAACTACCGACCAAATGGATTCCCGGATCCCATGGAAAATTTGGAATTTCACCACTTCCAATCCCCAATAATTTTTGTTGTTCCATACTGATAACTGTCGGAATCCCTCTAGGCCAATCTATTGTCCCCCCATCCTCATCCCAATGAGAATCTAAACCTGTATCAACCTCTAAGATATCCTCTGTCCCACGGATGAAGAAACTCTCCATCACACCCAAGGCCTCATATGTTTGTCTCTGGTGTTCCTCCCATATCCTGTTGTATGTAATAAAGTCACTCCCGTCAGGTGGTCTCTTCCTACCAACTCCTAATGTCCTCTTCCACTATCTATCTCCCCCTATGATGATGTCTATGATGAAAGTATCGGGGAAGGCTAACAAAAACAAATGCAACTGTATGTAGCACTGAGAAGTATTATATGCTTTGGTAAATCCCAAGGACTTGACCAAAATCTCATCCACTAGCACCCATGGTGAATAATCGCCAATACTCATCACTAAACTCATACTATCAGGTACAATAGTGGGTAACTCCACAAACTATTGGTCAATCATTCTCCCTCCATCATCACTCATATAGATGTTTCTACTGTGAAGGTGATCTCCCATATCTATGTACTACTCCAAGGGTGAGGAATCTCCATGCTCCACTAACTATGTCTCCTCCCTACAATCCAAGGTGTACTGTTGGGTCAATCTCTACATGGATTTCATCCAATCCTGGAGACCAAATGGATGTGTCCTCAATGCTCATAACTACCCATGGATCTGCAATCCCTCAGTGTATGTGTATGACCAACTTTCTCAGAACCCCTCATGAATGGTGGGACACCTGGAAATCCTCCAACGTCTCATGGTCATATATCTCCATAAACATCAATGATCGTGGGTATCCCTCACACACCTCCATCATCTAGTGCTCCTCTACCAACCCAACAACATCCTTTGGATAAGTAATTGAAATAAACATTTGACTCTCTGCTAAGATAGATGTAGTGGATCCTTGCCTAGTCTCCTCAAGGAGATCTTCTAATATAGACCCTAATTCATGAAGGGTTGCTTGTGCGCCTTCCAAGAATCCTCGTGTGCTCACCACATCCTTAGTGAGTCGGTCCACCTCACTCTCTTTCTCCCTCAGTGCCCTGTGATACATCTCGCCAACCTCCAATAGGTAATCTCTATCCACCAATAACTATTGGTAGTCGACCCTTATCAAAGTCACACTCTCCTTGAGTGTATGGAAGTCATCAATGGAAATCCCCCTATCTGAACTATCATGCGCCATTGAGGCCCTCCAACAATCTCCTGTCACCAATGCATGTGTATCATCAATGCATTTAATGGTTGCCATGATCATGTCCTCAATGACTCTCAGTTTTCCTGTCAAGTTTCGTGACTCCTTATCACAATCCTGTTGAGATGCTACCTCATGACTCTCATGACTAGTGTCTATTATCCCCTACCCTAGGGATAACTAAAGAGATCATGTCTCGATGCCCACAGGTCCTAGACATGGAATGTCGAGAGTCGGATGACTTGAGCATGGTCCCAAAGGGCCCCTCTTTTCTTCAATGCAACCCATTTATCAGCAACAATAGTATCCATCCCACCAGCCTGGTCATGAAGTAGCAGTAAGTCTTGCTCCATGAGATAATGAGTCCGGGTATCATGGTATGTGTCACTCTTATTATTGAAGCACTTGAATATGTTGCATTGAATTCTCCTTCATTTCATAACGTCTGCTTGGAAATTATGCTCTTTAACTTGTTCATACCTGGAAGGGTGACATGATGCCCTAGTAAGTTTATCTCCCTTTAGGATGGGCTGCCACTAGGTGGTTCTGTGAAAGGTCATCGTCCATTCCCTCCATACTTACCACTTTCCATATTTATTCCTCATTTTTCCCCTACATTTTTTTGGGCATTGGGATTTGCCACACTAGGAAGGGTTGTACCCTGCCTTGTGGGAAGAAGGGGCTAAAGACCCAGAGGGTACAAGTAGCTGGAAAAAGTTAAAATCCAAAATGAAACCTTTGAGATGCCTTGCCCAGGGATTCCCGAGAAAGCAGTAAAAAGTTTCTCAATAAGAAAAGGGAACCTATAAGATAAATAAACACTCAAGGTATTAGTTGGTGGATGGGAGGTCTCATCATGAGCCAACCTATTATGACCATGGGCATGTAGCGTTATGAGACTACCATCTATCCGGTCACCAAACTAGGGTAGTGGCTCTTGGTGGCATTCCCAAGAGAAAGGGGTCTCATCACAAGTTAGCCTTCTCATCTCCATGAAATGCTTGTGGATAACGCTGTCACCTCTGGTCACCAAGCCAGGACAGTGTCTCTCAACTCTTCCCTTGAAGCATGAAAGAAAATATCAAAAGCAATGAAGCTAAGAATAAAAGGCATTGAATGGTCTAGGAAACAATGGTATCCATGACAAGGTTTAACTCGCCCTCTACAAAGGCACCGACAGGTAAGACTTGCATTTCCCTGTTATCACTGCACCCCATTCCCAAACACTTAGCCCCATGCCACCTCATACACTTACATGACCTAGATTGGTTCTCACCTGGGAACATCCCAAACTTAAGGAGGATTAGCCCAATAGGACACCCCGAGACCTTCTTGAAACCTGACTTGTTAAATTGCATATCGTCTTTGAGCATTTATCTGGGTAAAGGGGGGTTTGATGCACATGTTTGGGTAATTTGATTGTTGGTTGTGATTTACATGTTATGATCCTTGTGACTTATGAACCACTAGAGGGCGTGCTTGTTATTGCTACAGGGATTTTCCCGGTGGACAGGTACACATGGGGGAATGATTAACTCAAACCTCCATGGGGATGAAATCCCACAGATGGATGTTGTGACCCCAACCAGGGGCAAGGAGACATCGAAGACTTACACCAGGAAGAAAGAGGGATGTTTCCCTTGAGACACTCTAGCAGACCTAGACCCAGGGGGATCTTTCTCTTCCACCTGGACGTTGAACCTTGAGAGTCGATGGCGTCATCATTATGACCCTGGAAGTCATCCAGAGCTAGGGTTTGCATGTATGAGGGAAATTGTGTGTTGGTTGGCACATGGGGCATCAACTTTCCACCATAGGCGCTCAATGTCACCCTAGAAGGGCATGACATCACCCTTGGAGATCACTTCAGGGATTAATTACTTTTATTTATGTAAAAACTGGATTTTTGATGTAATTTGGTCAGGTCGACCTTTTTATGACCTAAAATTAATTAAAGGTCATTGATATTGTATAAATCAAGAGAAAGTACTCTCATTTTGATCATCACTCATCACACACTTCGTGTCAACTGAAATTTGTGCCCTCCTTAGGGATCTTGGATTAAATAACTAGTGCGTAACTTCTTGGAGAGGCTTATTTTGGTGTATCTTGGCTATTTTTCATGGTGAAATATCTTCAACTAGGGTTTGGCTTGATTATTCTTGGTGAAGTAAGTAGAAAATAGGCAATTTGTTTATGTTAATGAATGCTTTTGATAAATTTTACTTGTTTCATTTTAGAGAATATGAAATTGCTTGCTTAAACCCTAGGAGAGAAACATAAGTTACTTCTTTCTCTTTATAGTCTCCTACTTGTTTAAATTCTCAAGTGCACCTTGTTTAAGAAGTAGCTACTAGAGCCCTAAAGTGCTAGCTCTCTAGTAGTTCTACTCTACTTGCCTATTGCATACATTATTACAATAGTCTAAGCAAGGAAAATTTGCTAGGCCCTAAGATTCCTTACTCTCTAGCAAGTTTCTCTCTAGGATTTGGATGCTTGAGGCCTTGCGTAGCCAACACCTCCTCCATCCATCCCTTCTCCTTTGACATAGTATTATCATTGCTACTTTTCTCCAAGTTTTTTCGTTGCTATTGTTGACTCCATAAACCCTAAAAGGCACTAGTCTACCCATTATAGTGAATGATTGACCAAGAAAACACTCAAACCTTTTTCCTTGAAGTTTTTACTAACCTTTACTCACCCTAAACTAGACTAATTCCTCATCTAACTTCTTGTTGTTGCAAATCTTTTCTACAGCCATACAAATTTATGCTAAATTGTTGCATTCACCTACATAACTTGCACTTATCTCATTCGGAAATTGCTTGTGATAATTTCCAATTGATATACTAGATAAAAGCTAAGCTTGCATGGTGTTTTCTTGCGATTTTAAGCATTGGAATTTGTTGTTGTTACAAAAGATTTCTACAACCATCTAACTGCAGCAAATTCTCTGCAAAAATGACATATTATGCTAGCTAGACATTGCCAAATTTGCTTGTGACAACTTATTATCATTTTTCTAGGTTAAATCTATTCCTTCTTGTCTTTTTAAAGAATTTTCAAGGAATAATTCCTCTGGTTGTTATACAATACTAATTGTTTTTGTAAACTATTACATTGCTGCAAATTCATATCAGCTAACTTATTTTTTAAAGGTTCACAGTCTTATGAAGCACTAACATCATTTGGTACTTGAAAGCTTATATATTTTTCCTTTGTTGTCTTGTTCCATGAAGGTACACCATATATACACTTTGCTTCATTTATTACAGACCATAAGAACCCTTTGAATTGAGTGACCAGTGAGAGGGGGATTTTCTTGCACCTTTGACTTAGTCTTATCATCCCTTTAGGTCACTGGGGATGTCTCCCCTGGGGTAACTTTGATATACTCCTAAACAAAAAGGGGTTTCCTATTAAGGTGATAGTGATAGGTCACCCCCTGTTACACCAATCATGCATCCAATTTTCTTGGGCTTTGGGCAAGTACAGATTGTGTGATAACATTTTGTCGTTGTTTTCGGGGAATATTGAGTCAATATTCCTCAACAACACTTTTTCGGTAAGACTTTCCCTCAAAAGCCTTTTATTCACAAAGCTTATCGAGAAACTCCACTGAGGGTGATCCCCTCATCCCTTTGATAATCTCAAGAAGATTATCTGGCGACTCCACTGAGTTCAAGGAGGTATACCAATCCTCCCAGGTCTTACAAAAGAAAGCCTTCCCGAGACTCTCCTATAGTAAAATCATTGTTTGGAGGCAATCTTCCCTTAAACACAATGTCTAAAACTCAGACTCGTACCCTTAATCCAAATCAAGCTAATAATCAGAAACAATGGTCATCCAAGCTTTTTAAACCATTAGACATGACAAACATTCCAAGATACCCTAGGCAAATGCCCCCTAGGTATGAGAAGTGGTTGCTTAAGTTCATTGGTAATGATGTAGTCAACGTTGAGGATCATATGATAAATTTATGGGGCTTATTTTAGCATAATCCTATCAGTGATGATGCTAAAGATTTAGCTATGAAATTGTTCTCTGCTACCCTCTATGATGGCGCTAGACGATGGTATAATGGTCTCCCTGACACTAGTATTACATCAATGGATAAATTAGAGGAAGTGTTCCTCAAACGATGGAGTGTCAAGGAAGACCCGAACATGTTGTTGATAAGGCTCAATAATATCACAAAAGCTAAGAATGAAATTGTTAGGGAATTTCATGATAAATTTGAAAGGTTGATACAACAGATCCTAACAAGCCATCACCCTTCAAACAATTTCCTTCTCTTTCTTTACACCAAAGCCTTTACAAGACAACTGGGTTTTCTCCTCAAAGACAAAGCTCCTAGGACGATCCAATAAGCCCAAGAAATGGCTACAAAAATTTAAGATAACCTATCGTCATCCAAAGTGGAACCTTTCTCCGCCCCAAGAGTCAAAATCGATGCTAAACCCAAAGTAGTCCACAATGTTGAGTCTGCTTCAGATATTGGCACTAGCTTGGCAAAGCTACAATTAACTATATATGGCATGGTAAAAACCCAAGAATTAATGATGAATAGGATTTTCAACCTAGAAAGAGCCGAATAACAAGCTCCTAGACAACCATATAAAGGGAAATTCCAAAGCGGTCTTCAAGGTTTGAAGCTGAATAATGATCAAGAAGTCCCTAATACTTTAGCCCAATGTTGTATATGTCGTGTCGGGGAAAGCATCGACCAGGGTCCGGAATATAACTTCTCGGTGACATCAATGGAAAATGTCGAAATATGTCGGAATATGTCACAAGACCTCAAAAAAATACAAAAACAATCATTTTTTTCAATTTTTTAAACTTGTAAAGAAACAACAACATCAAATAAACACTTTGCTACATAAATATGAAAATACAACCAATAAATAAGATGCATAATATGTCAAGTGGTCACATATCGTTACTAAATTGAAAATTCTGAAACATGTTCCTGACAGGATGATAGTAGATACAAAATCACATCAATTGATCAAAATAAATGTATCTCATGAGATGAATCATCATGAGGCATCTAGATACTAAATAGTACATGATAAAATGAAAATGATAGATCATAGGAATCCAAATCATTGATTCCCTCTATGTCGTGGTGTTGCTGCTGCTATAACCCTTTTACGGGTAAAGGGCACCAATTTTCCTCTGGAAGCAGTAGGTGGTCGTGGAGGTACTCTAGATGAGCTTGGAGTGGAAGCTCCAACTGCTTCAGATGCTCCCTCTGAGGTGGCAAGTGATGGGGACGAGGTGGAAGGAAAAGTGTGTTGCCTCCTGCCAATCCCAATAGACCCAAGTCCAACTCCAGGTATGGCTCTCTGTGGAGGTGGAGGTGGCATTGGATCCACTGGAAGTCCAATATCCTCCTCAACCTCTCTATCCACTGGAAGTGGAACATCGTCCTCCTCCTCCTCCTCCTCCTCCTCTGTTGCCCCCTCCTCCATCAAATTATCTGCATGCTCCTCCAACCACTCGAGGGCCTCCTCCATCTCAGGCTCTTGAATCTCCACCCTCCACTGACTGGTGGTGTCAATGTTATCCAATGAAATGGCTTCTATGTCAGGTTCTTTTTGAAGTTGCTTCACCCACAACCTTAGATTGTAGTAGACATATACCAAGTCATTAAGGCGCTGGGTAATTAACATGTATGAACATTGAGAGTTATAGTTAGTGATGGTAAATAAATAGTAAATACTAAATTGTAAAAATTAAAATTAAAACAAATATAAAGTTTAAACAATTTAAATTTTGATTGTTTCATTTTTTAACATTTCTAACTTGTTGCGCTTCTTGGAGTGTATCTTTTCAAAGACACTCCAATTGCGCTCACAACCTGAAGAACTGCAAGTTTGACTAAGCACTCGAACAACAAGTTTCTGCAGCTCTGGGAGCTTTCCACCATAGTGTTTCCACCAGACATCTACAATGAATAAAATAAAAGGAAGACAATGAATTATATTTCATATTTCCATCAAGCAATAAATGTCATATATAATATATAGAAAGGAATAAACAAAATTTGAAATAGAAGCTTACCTGGCATCCTTGTGGTCCTATCTTGGACAACCATATCATAGCCCAACATCCCGGATTCCATCCTATATATCTCATTTTGTCTAGAAATTTCTGAGTGTTCAACTGGAGTCAACACCATCGTCTGAACACTCTGGAGGAAACCATCAATGACCTCACCATCAAAATTAAATCCACAAGCATAAGCGAATGCAGGGTTGAGGTAGAGTCCTGCTGCATGAATGGGACGATGGAGAGTGTTATTCCATTGCTCATCAATCACACCCCATATCTGAGCTCTCTTGGTGAGTCCTTCTTCCCCCTTGTTCTCATAGTACCGGTAAATAGCTTCCTTGGCCCTATCCATGGCCTCATACAAGTAGCCCATTGAGGGCTTCTAACCATCAACCAATTGAAGAACCTTTACCAAAGGTTCACTAATGGTACATACCTCCCCTACTCCACTCTAGAATATCAGGTCATGTCCCACAAGTTGGGCTATGGCTTGCCCATGTTGTTTGGTGCTATAGACACAAGCAACCCACTCATTAGAAAGAAACATTGTTTGTAAGTCCAACATACTTTTGAGGAGCGACTGAAGAGAAATGAAGCTGGTGGAAAAATGTGTGATTGCGGGATGCACCAAGTCTTTGTTCCCTGTGAATTGTATCATGAGTGAAATAACATATGTGTGATTATATATATATATATATTGTCACACTCCAAGCTGAATCAATGATTTCCTTGATCCAAGAAAGTTTTCCCATGTCCTCTAGCATCAAATCAATGCAATGGGCAGCACAAGGACTCCAGTACAAGGATGGATACCTCTGCATAAGCATCCTCCCATCAACAACATAATTAGCAACATTGTCTGTGATGACTTGGACAACATACTGTGGGCCTATCTCTCGGATAAAGCCATCCAACAACTCACATAATAATTGTACATCTTTTGTATATGCACTTGCATCAACACTTTTGATAAACATTGTCCCCTTGGGACAATTAACCAAGAAGTTTAGAATTGATCTGCCCTTCCCATCAGTCCGCCCATCCGACATCACGGTGCATCCGGTGGTCTTCCATGTTTCCCCGAGCTGAGATAATCTTTCTGTGCAGTTGGCCTTTTCCCCTTGAAGGAGACGCCATCTCAAATCCTGATAGGAAGGACCCCTATACCCCGGGCCAAAAATTGTAGGAGCTTCAAACATGGGATGGTAGAAGGGGTTATTGACAATGTTAAAATGTATATCACTCCAAATAAAACATTTGGCCACAAGCTTGTCGGCCTCCTTCGTCTCTTTTTTTTAATTAATGACCGAATAGAAGGTTTCCCCCCAGGTGTTGACCTCATCACAAAGTAAGATGAGGTTGATGAGGGGGTTGCAAGAGCCAAGGGCCCTGTGGCTGAGGAGTGGGATTGTGGTACTGTTGGTCCCCCCTCAGAGGCACTTGTTCCATTGTATCTATTTGCAATGGAACGTGCAAGTTCTTTTTTGCGAGCCTCGGTCACATCCCTCTTATTAGCCATATCAATGAGTGATTGGTTTGCAATATGCACAATTTTCGGGGTACTCTTTGGACAAGGATCCACATCAAACCTAGGGATTTTGGCAAGGTGGAATTTCAAGCAGCTAATTCCTGCAAAAATCTTTTTGCCGCAAATATTGCATGTCAATACTTATCTATTGGGAAGTTGCACTGGTTCACCATACACCCACATTGGATCCAATGCCTTCGGTATTTTCTTTAGATGAAAATATTAAACCTATGGCACAAAAAAATAAAAAATAAACACATGATAATGCAAAGGTTAAATAATAAGAGATAGATGAATTAGAATGATTGAATCTTCCATTCAAAAACGACAAGAAGAGGCACATTGCAAACCCTAGCCTAACTCTAAAAATTTAAAAAACAAAGTTCAAATCTTCAAAAGAAAAACGTTTTTGATCATACCTGGAAATATTGATCTCTCTGTTGGCACTAATGGAAGAAAGATCTTTGGCTTTCTCCTCCTTGGATAGATGCACAATGAATTCCCTCACACCTCTCTAGCTCTCTCACACTTCACAAATGAAACAATGACAAAAAAAAAAGGAGCCTGGCCTCTAAAACCCCTCACGCGAACTTTTTTCCATGGGTCATCTTAGTAGGGCGACACAATGCATCGACCCACGACATTTTGTCAAATTATCGCGACACAATGAACGTGTCGCGACACTTTCATTGTGTCGGATGTGTCGCGACATTTTCTGTAGAAAGTTTTGGGAGGGTTAAAATGTCACCGGCATTTCCGATATTTCTAATATATCGGAGATATATTCAACATTGTTTTATCCCCCACAAACATGGTAGAGGAGAACCCTTGGTTCTTACAATGTAGAGAGTCACATCGGGAGAATGAGTGCCCCCTAAACAATGGTGAACATGACCAAGTGAATATTATTGACCATACCATTGAGGGTCCACAATGTTGCCTTAATATCACACTTGAATAACATCAAGTGGGCATAAAGGAATCAGCCAAGAAGTCTAGGATGGACGTAATAAATAATCTTGGTCAAGAGTCAAGAGAAAAGTTGAAAACACAAGAATTCCAAGTGTATACTAGACAAACACGAATGAACCAACCTATCTCTACTAGACCTACAACTTCACAACCAAAACCTTCGCCTATGAACATACTTCTTCCTAACAATTCTCCTAAGGCTAACAAGATTGACTTAAATTTTGACTTAGAAGGTGCATTGGCCAAAATGCATGTGACCATTCCATTGAGGGAAGTTATCAAAGTTCCATCCATGAAAGAAAGGTTCGAAAAAATTTCAACATATCAAATGAAACAATGGACCCTCCTATTATGTTACAAGCAGACCATTTTAGAGTTTAGTATGATGGACACCCACCCTTCTTCATGACATTACTAGTGAATAAAAAAATTCTTAACAATTGTATTGTTAAATTTTTAATTAAATAAAGTACCAAGGCAAGTGTTTCTCTTCCCTATGCGCCTAAGGGGGAGAAAGTGCCTAATGTGGGTCCTAGTCATTTCATTTGTGAGATGCAAATTAAAAGGTGACTTTATGACTAAAGTGAGGGTGAGTGAAGAGACATCTAATCTCAGCCACTCATCTAATCTAATCTCAACCGTTAGATTAGAAAACCCCTCACCTTCCCTCATGAGGTTGATTAGGGCAAGAGGGCACACCCATTCTTGGGTTGTTGGTTCATTGTTGAGAGAGCAAGAGAGAGAGAATTTTCAAGCAGCAAGAGAGCAGGCATTTCTGAGAGCTAGGGAACGCTTTCCAAGGCTGGATAATAGCATAGAAATCGAGGCAAAGGTTCAACATACACAAGAGTTCGTACAACATGCATTTCGAGGTCTGTACAACCATTTGTGTGCACAAAAATCAAGACAACGAACAACATTTAATTATGTTCGTTCAATACAGATTTTATCAGTTCGTAGAACGTACTTTTGGCACAGATTTCAAGGAAGGACAGACAGGCCAAAGTTAGACCGAAAATCTCTGTCTATAAATTTTCTGAGTTTTGCATGCTGCTGATATTTTATTTCTGCGTTGAAAACAATGTTCAAAATCCTCATGTTTCAGTTCTGAAGTTTATTTTCTGCTAAGTTTTTATATGCTGAAACTGTGCTGAAACTGGGTTTGGGCATTTAACATTGGCTGAAAAATCAGCGAGACTGAAACTAGGTTGGGGTCTGAAATTTTAACATGGTATCAGAGCTGAGTTGAAGGGAAGCATAGATTTCAACAGACAGAAAGTTGGGACAACTGTTACTTCACAAGGAAGATTTTTGAATTTGTGATTTTCAGCAGAAAAAAGGGTCATGGCTACTGGTCTGAGAGTTGAGGACAGACTTGATGGGGCAACAAATTTTGGTGCTTGGAAGGAGAAGATGATCTTTCTTTTGCAAGAGAACGGGTTGTGGGACATTGTGGAGAATACCACTACTCATCCTGTTGTGGTACCTACTGATGCTACTCTTCTTGCAGCCTATACTAAGAAGAGTATCAAGGCTAAGAGATTTATTCTTGATGCCACCAAGGATCATTTAATTCCTCACTTGACGGGGAAGACACATGCCTATGAGATGTGGGAGTCTTTGACTAAACTGTACTAGAGTACAAATGAGAACCGGAAGATGGTTTTGAGGGAAAAACTAAAGAGCATAAAAATGACCAAGGCTGAAAATGTGGTCACATACCTTACTAGATTGACACAGGTGAGGAATGAGCTTGGAGTTGTGGGGGAAGCCATATTTGACAATGATCTTGTGAGAACAACATTGAATGGAGTTTCCAAACAATAGGTTGTTTTTGTGGAGGGCATTGTTGCTAGGGAGAAGCTTCCCGGTTGGGAACGTCTTTGGGATGACTTTGTTCAGGAGGAGACTTGGAGAGGTTATGTACATGGAAGTTCATCCGCTGGTCATAAGGAGGAGAATGTGGCTCTTGCTACCACTAGCAAGAAGAAGTTCAAGAAGGGTCCAAAGGGAGGACATAAGCCCAAAGGTGAAGGGAAGAAAGACATGAGCAAAGTCAAGTGCTTTGCTTGCCATAAGTTTGGGCACTATGTAGAACAGTGTCCAAACAAGAAGAAGAAACAAATAGCAGCTTCGGTAGAGGTGGAGGAGTTTTCCACCAAGTTAGACAAGGAATTTTCCTTGATTACATGTCTATCCTCGAGGACCACTACTTCAGATGCTTGGTATATAGAGAGTGGTGCCTCTCGCCATATGACTACAGTTCATGAGCACCTGACAGATCTTACATAGTGTGGAGATGCAGAGGTAGTGCTTGGATATGACCGGGAGGTCAAGGTGGCTGGTTGTGGGACTGTATCATTTCGGAGGGAGTCTTTACCTCCCATGACTTTGATAGAGGTTCTTTATGTTCCGGGCTTGAAGAAGAACTTAGTATCAGTTTCTACTATTGAGGAGAAGGGCTATGAGATCTTGTTCCATGATGGGAAGGTGCTCCTTTTCCCTAGAGGGTCTAGCATCACTTCGGCCAAAGTGATAGGTACTAGACATGAGAGGTTGTACAAGTTTTTGTTCCAGCCAGTGAGAGCATTGATTCATTCTACCAACAACAACAGTGACCTATGTGAGATATGGCACAGGGGGATGGCACATTTGCACCATGGGGCTTTGTGATTTCTGAGGGAGATGGTGATGGGAGTTCCAGATTTCAGTTCAGAGCACCATGAGTTGTGCAAAGGGTGTACCTTGGGAAAGTACACCAAGACTGCTTTTCCGAGCAGTGACAGTAGAGCAACAGGGATACTTGATCTTATACATTCATATGTATGTGGCCCGATGTCTTCGGCATCATTGACTGGATCCCTATACTATGTTGTATTCATTGATGACTTCTCTTGGAAGTCCTGGATTTTCTTCATGAAGACCAAAGGACAGGCCTTTAGTCGGTTCCAAGAGTTGAAATCTCTTGTGGAGAACCAGACAGGGAAGAAAATTAGAGTCCTAAGATCGGAAAATGGGGGTGAGTATACCTCCAAGGAGTTCATGGATTTTTGTGTAGGAGAGGGCATCAGGAGGGAGTTGACTGTTCCTTACAACCCGCAGCAGAATGGGGTTGCTGAGAGGAAGAACATGTCCATTGTTGGGGCTGTGAGAGCCATGCTACATGATCAGGGGCTGCCACTATTTCTATGGGCTGAGGCATGCTACACTGCAATTTATCTGTAGAACAGAAGTCCTCACAGGGCTGTGGGGAGCATGACTCTTGAGGAGGCTTTCTCTAGGAAGAAGCATGAGGTGGGGCACTTTCAGATTTTTGGGTGCATCACTTATTCATATGTCCCTTCTGAGAAGGAAAAAGCTAGAGCCCATGGCAGAGAGAGGGATCTTTGTTGGGTACAGTGAGACTTCAAAGGATTTCCATATTTACCTTCCTTCCTTGAGGAAGATTGTCTTGAGGAGGGATGTCAGATTTGAGGAGGACGAAGCCTTTAGGAAGTCTAGAGGGACAGAGAGAGGTGAGCAGTCTTCATCTCAGATTCAGGTGAGCCCGCAACAGACTACAGTGACACAGAGTTCGGGGCCACTAGCTTCGGTGACTACAGGTTCACAGGTGACAGGGCCACAGAGTTCAGGTTCACAGGCTACAGGTCCACAGGTTTCAGGATCAGGTACTTCAGGGTCTACTACAGGATCATTGTCTTCAGCAGATGGGGTTGATCAGGGAGAGTCCCCTCCACTGGACACTACTTCAGAGAAGAGGAAGCCCAAGTGACTTCAGGACACTTTGAGGGAGGCACAGGGTTCAGTGGGGAATCCTAGACAGGAAGTGAGGGAGAGTAAACCTCCCAAGAGGTTTTGCAGCTACATCGCGATGGTGAGCAGTATTCGGGAGTCTGAGATTTCCACTTTTGAGGAGGCCTCTATTAGACAGGTATGGAGAGATTCCATGATGGAAGATTACAATTCCATCATGAAGAACAATGTCTGGGAAGTTGTTCCTAGACCTGAGGGGAAGTCAGTGGTGACTTCCAAGTGGCTCTACAAGCTAAATAATGTTGCAGATGGTAGCATTGAGAAGTACAAAGCTCGATTTGTGGCTCGGGGGTTTTCACAGGTTGAGGGAGTCGACTATGATGAGACCTTTGCATCGGTTTCTAGATACACTTCGATCAGGGCAGCGATCTCCATTGCAGCAGAGATGGGTTGGAAGATCCATCAGATGGATGTGAAGACCACATATCTGAATGGTCTTATTGAGGAGGGGGTGTATATCGAGCAACCATTGGGCTTTGAGGTGCATGGGAGAGAGTCTCATGTGTGTAGACTGAAGAAGGCATTGTATGGGATGAAACAAGCTCCAAGAGCTTGGTATTCGATGATAGATGCCTATTTGCAGCAGTTGGGTTTTGAGAAGAGTGAGGCGGATCCCAACCTATACTTCATTGTGGTTGGAGAGGATCCTCTCATTCTTCTGCTATATGTGGATGATCTTTTCATTATAGGTGCAGAGAGACTCATCAACAGCTGCAAGGAGAGCCTTGCTTCAGAGTTCGAGATGAAAGACATTGGACTGATGCATTACTTTTTGGGATTGGAGGTTTGGCAGGAGCCTGGACACATCTTCCTGGGACAGGGGAGGTATGTATGTGACATTTTGAGCAGATTTCAGATGGGAGGTAGCAAGCCCATGATCACTCCCATGATTACCAACTGGAAGAAGCTTCATGCTTCTGAGTCACAGTTGGTGGATCCCACCTTGTATCGTCAGTTGATCGGGTCATTGATGTATTTGGTCAATACCTGGCCAGATATTTGTTTTGTTGTCAACACTCTCTGCCAGTTCATGGTGGAGCCTAGGAGAGTGTACTGGGTGGCAGCAAAACATGTGCTCAGGTATATTTGTGGTACCGTAGATTATGGTTTGGACTATCAGCGAGGATATGGAGTTCGTCTTGTTGGTTACACAGACTTGGATTGGGCAGGATGTGTCAGTGACAGGAAAAGAACTTTAGGGTGTTGTTTTGGATTGGGATCAGCAGTTGTGTCTTGGTTCAGTCAAAAACAAAAGTCAGTGGTTTTGAGTTCTACAGAGGCTGATTATATGGTGGCCAGTCAGGCCAATTGTGAGGCCCTTTGGCTTCACAAGATGTTGGTTGGATTGTTCGGTGTGCAGTTAAGGCCTACTGTGATTTAATGTGATAATCAAAGTTGCATTAAACTCTGGGAGAATCCAGTTTTTCATGACCGGTCTAAGAATATCAATATTTGATATCACTTCATCCATGATTATGTTTAGAGAGGAGCTGTGAAGCTACAGTACATATCTACAGAGGAGCAGGTTGCATACATACTCACCAAGGCATTGGGCAGAGGCAAGTTTGTATTTTTCAGGGACAAGCTTGGAGTGGTGAGTAACACTTTCCTCGGTATGAGGGAGTGTTAAATTTTTCAAGGTGGTCGTACAGCCATTAATGCACCCAGAAATTTGCTGAAACTGCTGGCATGAATTTTGAGGTGACCATACAACATTTTGGAGGCACAAAAATCGAGGAGCAGACCTGTATTTGATTGCAAAAGATTATAGAAAGAATTTTGAGGACTTGGCTCATTTTCCTATGTGAAGATTTGGCACGATTGTCGAGATAAGTTTGCCATTTAAATTTCTCAATATGAATATGCTGTAACAGAATTCTTTGAATCTCCTAAATAATAAAAAATCTCCCTCTCACTAGTTTTCCCCTTGTGGGTTTTTCCAGGGTCAAAGTTAGACCGAAAATCTCTGTCTATAAATTTTCCAAGTTTTGTATGCTACTGATATTTTATTTCTGCGTTGAAAACAATGTTCAGAATCCTCATGTTTCAGTTCTGAAGTTTATTTTCTGCTAAGTTTTTATATGCTGAAACTGGGTTTGGGCATTTAAATTTGGCTGAAAAATTAGCAAGACTGAAACTGGGTTGGGGTCTGAAATTTTAACATGTATGCTTGACTCTGGAGCAGGTGCTATCATGAGGTCTTTGAAAGTCATGGATAAATTAGACCTATAGTCTACACGGCCTTATAGGAATGTATGTGGTTTTTAATGCAGGGCCATACCCACTCATGGGGTAGTTGAAAATGTTGAAGTATGCCTTGGTAAATATCCCGAGAGAGTGATCCATATGGATATTGTGGTGGTGGACGTCCATGATGTGTGGGGGATGCTTTTGTCCAAGAATTTTGTTGCAATTTTGGGAGATACATTAGATATGGATCTAATTTATATCAATGTGCCTATGAAGAATGGGACAATAGAACGCCTTCCAAATATGCAAATGGCCAAGGCCCATGTCCAAGAAATTAGAAACGATGATGAAACCAATGAGACACATGAGCCGATCAAGGAAAACCTTCGTATATTTTCTCCAGAGGATTAGACTTTAACTTCAGAGGAAGATTTTGATGAGATAAAATGGCCAAAGAAGGAAGAATGTCAACAATTATTAGATAAATATAAGGAAAAGGAAGTTGGAACTGTCAAGTTACTAAAGAAAGGGGATGATAAGACATTAATCAAACCAATCCAACAAGAAGTCCTTACAGCTGAATACCACCCTCCTCCCTTGAGACAATATACTAGGGTTATACAAGAAACGACCAAGTTTAAAGCAAAAGAGTATCAAGAGGGAGATACGGTCTAGATGTGGGGCACAAAGAAAGGATATCCTACTAATGTTAAAGGGAATGCATAATTTTGGCTTGGACCTTTCACAATCAAAATGATGTTAGTCAACAATGCCTACTATTTCTCCATGTTGGAACGAAGAAAACGTCCATTACCAGTTAGTGGACGCCTCCTTAAACCCCATCATGGGGGAAATAATTGACTTCACAAGTAAGTACAGGTAAGTTAGATTAGGTAGGCATTTGCATCCATTGTATATACCATCTGCATATCATGCTAGTATAGTTGTAGTTTTAATTTTATATTGTATTCCTTCATTATGTATATATGCATGATTTTGATTCTCTTTAGTTTATATCGTATATGAGCGAGGGGTGATATCACCACCCTAAGGATTATTGATGCATGTTGTTGAGATCTAGCAGGCACTGGTCATACCAGAGATGCTGAGGTTCTCATGCGCTCTACGGTGAGCACATGTCCCCGAGTTGGAGATAAATGTTATCCCCTATACTAGGGATAACTAAGGATCTCATGTATTAAGGCCCATGAGTCGTAGACATGGAATTCCGAGAGTCAACTGACTTGAGCATGGCCCTGAAGGGCCCCTCTTTTATTCAGTGAAGTGCATTTATCAACAACAAGAGTATCCATCCCACCAACTTGGTCATGAAGTAACAATAAGTCTTTCTCCATGAGGTAATGAGTCCGGGTATCATGGTATGTGTCACTCTGATTATTGAAGCACTTGAATATGTTGCATTGAATTCTCCTTCATTTCATAACATTTGATTGGAAATTATGTTCTTTAACTTATTCATACCTGGAAGGGTGACATGATGCCCTAGTAAGTTGATCTCCCTTTAGGATGGTTTGCCACTAGGTGGGTTTGTGAAAGTTCATCGTCCATTACCTCCATACTTACAACTTTCCATCTTTATTCCTCTCATTTTCCCCCTACCTTTGTTCAAGCATTGGGATTTGCCACACTAGGAAGGGTTGTACCTTGCCTTGTGGGAAGAAGGGGCTAAAGGTCCAAAGGGAAAAAGTAGCTGGCAAGAGTTAAAAGCCAAAATGAAACCTTTGAGATGCCTTGCCCAGGGATTCTTGAGAAAGCAGTAAAAATGTTCTCAGTAAGAAAAGGTAACCCGTAATATAAATAAACACTCAAGGTATTAGTTGGTGGATGGGAGGTCTCATCATGAGTCGACTTATTATGACCATGGGCATGTAGTGGTATGGCACTACCATCTATCTGGTCACCAAACCAGGGTAGTGGTTCTTGGTGGAATTTCCAAGAGAAAGGGGGTCTCATCATGAGTTAGCCTTCTCATCTCCATGAAATGCGTCTGGATAACACTGTCACCTACGGTCACCAAGCTAGGACAGTGTCCCTCAACTCTTCCCTTGAAGCATGAAAGAAAAGATCAAAAGAAATGAATATAAGAATAAAAGGCATTGAATGTGCTAGGAAACAATGGCATCCATGACAAGGTACAACTCACCCTCTACAAAGACACCCATAGGTAAGACTTACATTTCCCTGTTATCACTGCACCCCATGCCCAAACACTTACCCCCATGCCAACTCATACACTTACATGACCTAGATTGGTTCTCACATGGGAAACATCCCAAAATTAAGGAGGACTAGCCTAATAGGACACCCCGAGACCTTCCCCAAACTTGACTTGTTAAATTGCATAACATCTTTGAGAATTTGTCTGGGTAAAAGGGGGTTTGATGCACATGTTTGGGTAATTTGATTATTGGATATGATTTACATGTTATGATCCCTATGACTTATGAACCACTGGAGGGCGTGCTTGTTGTTGTTGCAGGACTTTTCCTAGTGGATAGGTACATGTGGGGGAATGATTAGCTCGGACCTCCATGGGGATGAAATCCCACAGATGGATGTTGTGATCCTGACCAGAGGTAGGGAGACATCAGAGACTTGCACCAGGAAGAAAGAGTGATGTTTCCCTTGAGACACTCTTGGAGACCTAGACCCCGAGGGATATTTCTCTTCCACCTAGAAGTTGACTCTTGAGAGCCCATGGCATCATCATTATGAGCCTGGACATCATCTGGAGCTAGGGTTTGCATGTATGAGGGAAATCGTGTGCTAGTTGGCACGTGTGGCATCATCCAGGGCCTTTGGAGGCCAAAAGTTTTGCATATGGGGCACAATGTTCCACCATAGAATCTCAATGACACCTTAGAAGGGAATGACGTCACCCTTGGAGATGACTTCAGCGGTTAATTACTTTTATTTATGTAAAAACTGGATTTTTGATGTAATTTGGCTAGGTCTGCCTTTTTATTACCTAAAATTAATTAAAGGTCATTGGTAGTGTACAAATAGAGAGAAAGTACTCTCATTTTGATCATCACTCATCACACACTTAGTGTGGATTGATATTTGCGCCCTCTTTATGGGATATTGGTTGAAATAACTAGTGCACAACTTCTTGGAGAGGCTTATTTTGGTGTATCTTGGCTATTTTTCATGGTGGAAGATCTTCAACTAGGATTTGGCTTGATTATTCTTGGAGAAGTAAGTAGAAAATGTGCAATTTGTTTATGTTAATGAATGCTTGTGTAAATTTTACTTGTTTCATGTTAAAGAATATGAAATTGCTTGCTTAAACCCTAGGAGAGAAACATACGTTACTTCTTTCTCTCTATAGTCTCCTACTTGTTTAAATTTCTCAAATGCACCTTGTTTAAGAAGTAGCTACTAGAGCCCTAAAGTGCTATCTCTCAAGTAGTTCTACTCTACTTTCCTATTGCATACATTATTTCAATAATCTAAGGAAGGAAAATTCACTAGGGCCTAATATTCCTTACTCTCTAGCAAGTTTCTCTCTAGGATTTAGATGCTTGAGGCCTTGGGTAGCCAACACCTCCTCCATCCATCCGTTCTCCTTTGACAGAGTATTATCATTACTACTTTTCTCCAAGTTTTTCCGTTTCTATTGTTGACTCCATAAACCCTAAAAGGCACTAGTCTACCCATTAGAGTGAATGATTGACCAAACAAACACTCAAACCTTTCTCCTTGAATATTTTACTAACCTTTACTAACCCTAAACTAGAATAATTCCTCATCTAACTTGTTGTTGTTGCAAATCTTTGCTACAACCATACAAATTTATGCTAATTTGTTGCATTCACCTACATAAATTGCACTTAGCACATTCAGAAATTGCTTATGATAATTGCCAATTGATCTACTAGATAAAAGCTAAGCTTGCATGGTGTTTTCTTGCGATTTTAAGCATTAGAATTTGTTGATGTCACAAAAGATTGCTACAACCATCTAACTGCAACAAATTCTCTGCAAAAATGACATATTATGCCAGCTATACATTGCCAAATTTGCTTGTGACAACTTATTATCATTATGCTAGGTTAAAGCTATTCCTTCTTGTCTTTTTCAAGCATTTTCAAGGAATAATTCTTGTGGCTGTTATAAAATACTAACTGCTGGTGTAAACTATTACATTGCTGGAAATTCATATCAACTAGGTTATTTTTTAAAGGTTCATGGTCTTATGAAGCACTAACATCATCTGGTACCTGAAAGTTGTTATATTTTTCCTTTGTTGTCTTGTTTCGGGCAGGTACACCATATATTCACTTTGCTTCATCTCATACAGACTATAAGAACCCTATGAATTGAGTGATCAGTGAGAGGGGGATTTTCTTACACCTTTTAGTCATATCAACCCTTTAGGTCATTGGGGACATCCCCCCCTGAGGTAACTTTGATATACCCCTAAACAGAAAGGGGTTTCCTATTAAGGTGACAACGATAGTTCACCCGTTGTTACGCCAATCTTGCTTCCACTTGCCTTGGGATCTGGGAAAGTACAAATCGTGTGATAACAATTTTAACAATGTAATCTCCATCAACACACTCCTCGAGATATAAGGCACTGAACCATCCACCGTCCTCTGTGCTACTGAGTCCTCATGTACACCATTGTACACCATCACCACATGCTACCTCCATCTGAATCACACTATATCATGTATGTGCAACTGTATCCTCCTATGCACTCACTCTACTAATGTCATATACACCTGGATCCCATACAGATGTGTCCATACATGTGCTATGGTCATCTCGACCAATAAGGATTGTATCCTCGTCACAGTAGACTAGTCCTGGAAGTAAGTATCCCAACAAGTTGTCGGCCTCCACAACCTGATCTATAAATGGACTACCTAGAAGAGGTGACTCACTCTCCCCATACGGATAGGTATGTATATAATCATTTGTCTCCAAGTCATGCCTCTCATCCTGGATCTGCAGATCTACATATCCCTTGTGTTCAATCCCTACACAAGGCTCCTCTACTATATTAGGAATTCCACTGATATCCTCATGTGTCGTGGCTAGCGCATGGCTAGCGCGGGTGTGTGAGAAAATGAGAAATGTGTCATGCTCATCATAGAAAGATCATCATCACCCATACTTGACTTCCTAGTAGTCATGTCAAAAGCCAAACGTAGGTCATCCAACCTTTGCTTCTCATCATGCCTAGGTGCAAATACATCTGCACCCTCATCAATACCCTACTCATCACTCTATCCATCAAATGCACAAGAGTCATGGGACTGCTCTAATGAGGCAGCTAATGCCTCATCCTCATACACATCCTAGTCATTGCTATCATAGTGCACCTCAATGTAATGCATTGTCCCTTTACTGCTGCATCTGTGATCTGACTCCCAAAGTTCTTTGAAACTGTAGCAAAGTTCCCTGCTAGCATGTGGTGATGTATCTACCTCCTTGACTGATTTGGATATGTTTTCATTTGCTATACTGCTCCAATAATGGATTTCTTCCATCCTTTTGACCCATAATGCAACCTCATATTTTCTCCACCTAGGATTTTTGATGGATACAAATTGTTGGAATGTTATTGGAGCCCTGAATGTCTCACTAAGGGCTCGATATTCATCATCACAATATATGATGTCTTCTACAAACTCCATCTCTCTTCTAGATCATCAATGTATATCACATGATGGTGAAGGAAATTCACTCCGATACCATTGTAATGTTCCCAAACATATTTGCTTGGAACATTTTGAGTTTTATGGTTTCTAGTTGTTGTATTTTGTCAAACACTTTGTTGATTTTAGTCTTTTTAGGTTCGTCTGGGGTTTATGATGATAGTTTTAATTGTGTTTGCAGCAAGTAAATGATAACAATATAACAATGAAATGTACTCAATACGATGCAATAGAAGTAACACAAGAAATATATGATCTCTTCTACAAACTCCATCTCTCTTCTAGATCATCAATGTTTATCACATGATGGCGAAGGAAATTCACTCTGATACCATTGTAATGTTCCCAAACATATTAGCTTGTAACATTTTGAGTTTTATGGTTTCTAGTTGTGGTATTTTGTCAAACACTTTGTTGATTTTAGTCTTTTTGGGTTCGTCTGGGGTTTATGATGATAGTTTTAATTGTGTTTGCAGCAAGTAAATGATAACAATATAACAATGAAATGTACTCAATAAGATGCAATAGAAGTAACAGAAGAAATAGCCACAAATACCTCAAATCTGTGTTTTATTTATGATAATAGTTGTCCTCATACAAAATGGATCAGATCCGGAATATACATAGAAGAATGATGCATGTGGTTGATGCTGGCTCCAAAATACAGTTAAATGATAAATATATGATCTTATAAGAGTCCTACAAGATTGATACAAGAGATATTTGAGATCCAACCTGTAATCTGGTTGTTGGTGGTGTCTGCTCTTTGCAAAGTGCGCCCTCACTGGCTGTAGCAAACGAAGAATTCAAAATCCAAGGATATGGCCTATAATCCACTGAAACCCAATGCCAAAAAGTAGATCGGGGGATGGGAAACCCCTATGCCGAAGCTGCAAGCTGTTGGGAAAGATATTCCCCATGAGAACACAAAATTTCCTATGGATAGTGTGCCCTCCTCAAGAGATATGTTCCCCACTAGTAGATAGAACGAATGGGTTGAAGAATGACCTCAAATACGGATGAAAATAGGTTCTAGGGTGATGGAAAACAATATCTAGCTACTATGGTAGGCATCCCACTCTGTAACATAGAAACATCCAAAAATGGGGACATTACACATTTAATGTGTAATAAAAAGATATAGGAGTTGATTCCTAACTCAAGAGGTGATGACATATGTATTATGTGATATCTTCACATTCATGTGACAAATCTTCCATATATTATGCATTGCCAATGCCAACAAAGAACAAAGGGTATCCCATTTGGTTGTGGGGGAAAATGTCTCCTCATAGTCTAGATGTCTTCTTTCTATGCATATCATTTATCCAGAAGACTTGCCTTATGCTTGTCAAGTTAGCCTTCTGATTTGTACTTGTTCTTGTATATCAACCTACAACGAATTGGTTTGGTTCCAAATGGAGGATATAAAAACTTCCATGTCCCATTCTTGATGAGAGAATCATACTCCTTTTACATAGATTATTTCCACTCATCATGAGAAACAACTTATTCAAAGGAATTTGGTTTAAAGTTCAGTAGATAAATTCAATTCACGATCATATAAAACATCTATATCATTTTCATCACCTAAATTTGTACTATCTACATCACTTACATCACCTTGTCTTGTTGGACTTTTGTTCCATTTTTACAACCTCGCTACGATGAACACTCTTAAGTGTCTTTATGAGCCACTTTGGACTTTTCTATGATGATCTAGGTTGCACAACTGATCGAGATGGTGGTGTTCCCATCAAGGTTCAACCTCTCAATCCTCTTAATCACATAATCCAATTAAACTTCATGTTCTAATGAAGTGGATGGATCTTCTACATGAGGGGGATTCCAGAGATTGATCCAAGATAGGGATGCCCCCTTCAAGATGTGGAATCTCTTTATCAAAGTCATGATATTCCTTTACATGGTTGAACCTATACAAATGATCAAGATGTCGCTCAACAATTTTTTTATTCTTAGTGTATTTAAGAAAAAACAAAATTTTGTTTACCTCAATATAAAGATGATATGCCTTGGTGATATTTGAGTACCTTAAGAAGCTGCACTTTCGAATCCTTGCACCTGGTTTGTTTCTTTTCTCTTTACGAATTAAGGCATAACAAGTGGAACCAAAAACCTTGAGATGCTTCACCAAAGGAATATGGTCATACCACATTCCATAATAAGTCTTCCTCCCAAGAGAATGAAATGGAATTATGTTTCTCACATACACTGCACACAGAATTGCATCAGAGCAAAACATCAACTTCATATAATTTCTTGAAAAATAACATTAAACATACCATATTCAAGAGTGTCCTATTCATTCCTTCCACTACACTATTTTGTTGAGGATTGGATGGAACAATTGTTTGATGTTTGATCCCATGTTGTCTAAGATAGATTTCAAACTCATTAGAAATATATTTCCCTCCATTATTAGTATGAAGAGTGCCAATATGAGTTTGTTCTTAATTTTCAATCCATACATGAAAATTTTTAAATGTTTCAAATGTTTGAGATTTATGTTTCAACAAATAAACCCAACACATCCAAGTGTAATCATCAATAAAAATCATGATATATTTATTACTAGTAGATGAAATATGCATGGGACCACACAAATCAGTGTATCAACTCTAGTTTTCTACAGGTTAAAGTGGAATCATGAAAAGGAAGCTTGCTATGTTGACCAAGGATACATGCATCACATTACTTCAAATTCCTTCGAATGGTAGGAAAACAAAAAACACCATTTTTATTCAACATAGGAAGACTATCATAGTTGATATTCCCAAATCTAGTATGCCACAAGAGACTAGATAACAATGCACCTTCATCATCATGAGAGAGGTGTGCAAAAATTTGTTCCCCTGCATATGTCCCTTTCGATTTCAACAACTTTTCATCCTCCCATCCTGTCATGCCGACCTTGTTGTCAAAAGACCTCCTTATTTCAGCTTGTCCATCAAACATGTGAATAGTATGGCATTGTTGTTGAATTTGCACAAGAGACAACAAGTCCCACTGCAACTTAGGAACATAGAGAACATTATGCAAAATAAAGTTTGGGAATCCAAGCAATTTGAGGCCGATGGTTCCTATTATCGCACAAGCTGTAGGTTGGGAAAATCCTGACCCAAACCACAATATGACAACAACTAAAAGAACACCTACCCACTGTCACCTCAGATAGGTATTCCCATCACTTTAGAGGTGAAGTGATCACGTCAAGGGGGAATCCCGGGTGACCCTAGGGGGAATTGATATGGAAAATTATACTTATGAATGTATGCTTCTATAGGTCAAGTTTCTAGATGAAAAGAAGGTTGAAAATGAGTCTTGGTAGTCATGAACGGTTTCCAAGAAGTTCAACCACTTGCGATTGATGGTAGTACTTGCCTAAGACACAAGAAAATCCAACTATATGAGATATATGTTAGGTCGACAAGAACGTTAATCTTGTTTTCCCTATTTTCTGCAGTCAACAGAGATATATATCAACAAGAAATAATCAATAAAGCTTCTAGATAAGATGCTAAAAGTCACGTAAAAAATGCAAGAGAGAAACTAGGAAAACACTAGCACAACTCAAGTAAAATAGCATGAGACTTTATCATTTAAACAAGTCAGCAAGAAGAATGTATTGCAGAGACTAACCAACCATTTAAAAAAATGTTGTAAGAAAAACCAACCATCAAAACTTGCAAGTAATCCAACCAAAAAGTGAGTTGGGATTAATAGATTGTAGGAGCAAAATATTAGCAACTTTTGACGGTTGAATTGTGAGTTATTCAAGAAAATGTTTGGGGTTTGTTGCAGCCCTAATGGTTATAGCATTAAACTCATTAAAGCAACAAATTTCTTGGATAAAATAGGACACCCTTAGGGCACAAGAATGCTTATAACATGTAAAATAAATTCCAACTTGAGCAATTCCAATATCTCGTAGTTCTACGTATCACAATGCAATGATTTATTTCTCAAATGAAAGAGATTAGTGCCTTTAACTATTGGGCTATGGAGTCTTTAAAAGAGAAAGAGGTGGTTCTGCTACCTCCTTGAGGGTGTAAGCCATTTTACTCCCCAAGTTAAGCAAAAATAGCTAAGGAAAACCCTAGGAGGATGCAAACCCTTTTACTCCTCATAGTTTTTCTTTGTGCAACAACTTGTTTCAAGAAAAAATGATGGCCTTGGTGGGGTTGTATGCACTTATACTTCCCAAGAAGGTTAAAAAATTACACTTGTAACCAAGAAAAGAAGCAACACAATGGATTCTTACCTAGTGCAAGCATAAAGAAGATAAAATCCTTCTTTAACCAAGAAATATCCACCATAAAGCAAGAAAAGTACTCCAAGAGAGATAGTGGATCACTTATTCCACCAATAGCAAAGACAAACCATACCAAGAGAATGTAACCAAGAGAGATAAGGAGAATGGTCCAAATAGGGAGAAAATTTCCACCAAGTATCCTCTCACAAGAGGGAGAGTTATGATGAAAATGATATACACATGATCTCCATTTATACAAAATGTTCTAAACATAGTTTGTCCACATAACTTAGGGTAAACCACAAGATAAGGGGTCAACAACCCTAATATTTCTGCTTTACAAAATAATATTATTTAATTCATAGTTTTTCACATGAAAGAAACCCTAAAAGGTAAGACGTCACCATTTAGGGAAACTTTTAGGCCCTTTTGGGGAAGTTGTTAATATTGGAGAAGGGACGTTGGGCTTCTAAAAGCCATCTTCAAAGGT
Organism: Picea engelmannii; assembly: GCA_009831015.1. Classification (NCBI taxonomy): domain Eukaryota; kingdom Viridiplantae; phylum Streptophyta; class Pinopsida; order Pinales; family Pinaceae; genus Picea; species Picea engelmannii. The sequence goes on along the minus strand of ML804939.1, from coordinate 53,835 downwards.
GCTAGGACCTCTCTCCACCAAATGAAGGCACCAATCCTCATCAAAGTGCCAAGTGTCACATCACCACCACAACCTAGCCCATGTGTGACATCAAGCTCCAAGAAAGTGGCATTTTGCCTCTTTCAAGAAAATCGTTTGGCATGTAGGCACTGGGTAATATCCTCCAAGGTGTCCTCTAGGCCTCCAAAGGCAAGTCTCTGTGATCCGGCATGTGGGCCCTTGGCATCAAACCTGTGGGATTCAAACCCCATGGAAGCCCAAGCTAGGCTTGTTCCACCAAAACTGTCCACCAGCTGGGTCCTGCAAAAACAAATGGATACGCCCTCCAAGGATATCAAATCAAAGCATCATGATGAGTAAATCAAATCAATAAAAGAGCCATCTAATCATGTACATCCAAACTACCTCATCAAAATAAACCAATGCTCAAAGATCCTATAAAATTTGCCAAGTTTAGGTATGGGAAGGTAGACAAAATGACCTACTGGGTGAATCGTACCTCAAGTTTAGATGTGTTTCTCGAGGGGGGCTCATGGATAAGGGGAATACTTTTGGGCATGCGGTTCATGAAATAAAAAGGGTTGTAATGTCTCATCGATGGGTTTCTTTGCAGAGGGTGTGTTGCACCTTTGTTTCCAATGCAGCCTTTTTCCAAGCCCATTTATTTCCTTGAATTCATTTAGGATGTTTCCAAGGTGAATCCAAGGTGGGGCTTCTACCTAAGCAATAAACATTATTCCCACCTTCGGTCTACACTGGTCACATCATGCTTCCCCAAGTTGGAAACATGTGTGGGGTTTCTACCTAAGAAATAAAAACAATGCCCACACATGCCCCTCCCTAGTTGGCATTTGTTATTAGTTATTATTTCACGAGTCCCATCAATTATTTATGAGAGATGTTTCATTGTCCTTGGGATCCTTGGGAAAGCATCTAGAAGGTTAATGTTTTGGATTTTATCTTTTTCCATCTACAAGCTTCTGGGCCTTCAAGTCCTTCTTCCCATGAAATGAGGGACAACCCCTTCTTGGGTCAATACACCAGAAAATCCCAAAAGATAAAGAGATGAGGGGATGAATTATGGAAAGTTACAGGTATGGTCGGGACTGGAATGATTACTCATCAAGAGGACCTCCCAGTAGCATCCCAATCCCTAAGGGTGGCCCACTTACTAGGGTTCAATGTCAACCAACAAAGTGAAACAAGGAAAAGATCATAATGTCCAAGCAAACGTCACAAAATAAGAATCAATAACAGAAGCAACAAACACAAATTCCTCAAATATTGAAATGATACTCACCAGAATACCTGACTTATGCCTCATGGAGCAAGACCCAGTGTCTTCCGGAGCCAACCTGATGTGGCGGATACTGTCGTGACGAACCGGGAGCTATGGTGGTGAGGTGGGTCTCAGTTTGTGCAAGTGGACACTACTGGTCAACATGTATCTCGGTACTCCATATCTACAACCCAAGGGCCTCTAGACAACATCTCCTTAGTTATCCCTAAAACTTTGGGATAACAGTTCCAGTTCATATAGGTTTGAGACTAGATCTATCTACAAAGTATATTGCACCCTCTACATTATCATTCAATTATTCAAATAAGTTTCTCTGAAAGGTGACATGGTAAGTAGCACCAATGTTAAGAAACTAGGCATCTTTCCAAGAAGTAAATAAAGTTTTAAACAAATCTTCATTTATGCCAATATTGCAAAGGGAAACAACAAAATGAGCAAGAACTCAGGAGCTTTACCTTTATGTTACTTTTGATCCTACTTTTCCTTGATCTTGTCCCATGGGATCCTACATGTCTTTGTTTCATGTCCATTTTTTCCACAATGAATACAATGAAGATCAAATCTTTCACCTTGATTATGCCTACCCTCCCTACCTCTAAAATTATTCTTTCCATGTCCTCTCTTATTTCGTTCTCCTCTAGAAGAATCATTTGCTTGATTCTTCTATTTTTTCCAAAGGCACAAAACAAAATCTCTCCAGTGGGTTAAACCATTTTCTTCTTGGGAGATTTCTTATGTTCTACAATTTTTTCCACCAAAGAGTCAAAATATAGGGACTTCAGTTATCCACTAGCTTGAAGTGATTCAAGATAATGAGAATATATGGGGTATAGGGACTTGATGAAGGTCGTGAGAGAAATATGTATCTCCACACCAACAACATCAGGGTTGTACATGATGGCTTTGATTTTGAATGCTAAAGCCATCAAATCATTATCTTTCAACTCAAACTTGAAGAGTTGAATTTGCAACAGAATTATCTCCAATTCTGAATGTGAATCATACAAATGTTTCAATTTCCTCAAAGCACCCCAAATTGTTTTGATAGATTTGATCTGATGAATCGACTCTTCATTCACAAAAGCAACAATCAAGGTAAGGCATGTGATTTCTTATCTTTATTTGTCCATATAGAAATCTCTTTATCTGATGTAGGTTTGGAAGGTGTAGTATCTCCATCATAAATGCCATCCCAAAGATCATTGAACATCCAATTATGCTCAATCTTTCTTGACCATTATGATAATTCTCTTTCCCAAGGAGATCTACACCAACAATTGACACAAGATAATTCCTACTACTACCACGACTTCCTCCCGTGGAATAGACTTGGAAATATACAACAAACTACTCGATCAATTCATAGCTTCCTTGTTTAGTACTCTTATGATACAAAAAGGAATTTAAGGACAACAACAACCACCTTTTCTCCTAGCCAGATTATGATACTTATACAATTTCAACCCATGGGAATAATTAACAAGATCAAATCCCTATCAAACAAGAGTAAATGGATACATTATTATAGGTCACCATCCACAAGCACTGTGTAGCCACCTAAAGGTGTACAAATAGGAAATTATCTACATATATATTATATTCTTGGGTTGTCGAAGTGTGATTTCTATATCCACATGGTGCCCCTCCTACTATTGATGTGTTACATTGATGCAACCCTTGCCAAGTTCACTTTCAACAAAATCAAGGGAACGACAAGCCCATACCACAACTCTCGACTTTCCCTCAGCTCAATGCTATTCAATCCCTACCTTAATCTCTTATTTTCATCCACTCACCCTACCCCTTGTAATTTCCCTTCAAACAAAGGCACAATATCTAGAACAATTTCAAGTACACTATCCCTAAATCACTAGAAGGTTTCTATCTCCGCCTACCATTTGCTTATCACATGTTACAATCCTACCTCAACTTCCCTACTTTAGAATACCTAAGATTTAGTCAATAGATGTGACCATCCTCTCTGATAAATCCCATGAGATATTCAAGTCTAAGGTCACCTATGTTACTACCCAAATTACCACCAATTTATTATGATATGTGAGTTGTGAATTAGGGTGGTTACTCAAAGTAAATTCCAGATTTAGGTCATACATTTTTATAGATGTTTTAGAGAGTTTATTAAATGATAATACAATGTAAATCAATCCCAAACAATATAGATATGAAATCTACTAAAGGTTGTTATAAAACTTTCTTCAAAGATGAATAAATTGCAGCAGTAAATAAATAATAAACAACAATATGTTTCAGCCATGTAAACACATTTTTTATGAGTGATTTCTAGGGCTAAAACAACAAGTAAACTTAGTATTAATGCAACTTGCTGAATCTGAAAATTTTACAGCACATAACAACTAATAAAACTAAGACGTTTTACTCTAAAAATACAGAAATATAAACCTACAAAAAAAAAAATATTAGTGCCTTAAAAGAAGTAAAACTCAGATCCTCCTAGTGCCTTACAATCTTCAAGATGATTCAAGAGGAAGATTCTTGACTAGCAATACTCCAATCACTTTGAGAAGGGACCTATGAAGAAGAGAGAAAGGGGGTGCACCACCAACACTAGAGAAGCACAAGCACACTTGCAACAATTCACAAATAGTAACCACAAAGACTCAACCACTTAAACACATTTTTTATTAGTGATTTCTAGGGCTAAAACAAGAATTAAACTTAAAATTAATGCAACTTGCTGAATCTGAGAATTTTAGGGCACATAACAACTAATAGAAGTAAGACGTTTTACTCTGAAAATGAAGAAATATAAGCTATGGCTGGAATTTTTATACAAGCTACAAAAACTTAGATTAACTCTAAAACAAAGAGTAAAATTCTGGATTTTTTGATTTTAAGATTGACTAGACAAGAATAGACTAGTGCCTACTTGAATTTTTTGAGAATATGCAGTCAACTAAGGCTCTTCTTGAAAATCCCCCTACAAACTTTGGAAAATCCCCCTAAGGCCTTAAAAGATTCAAGATTATTCAAGGGGAAGATTCTCTACTAGCAATCCTCTAATGTCTTTGAGAAAGGACCTATCCAGAAGAGAAAAAGAGGGTGCATCACCAACACTAGAGAAGCACAACCGCACTTGAAACAATTCACAAATAATATCCACAAATATTATTCCAAGATCTATTCAACAAAACCATTAGTCCAAGATAATTCATCAATTTGTAAAGCATCCACAAGACATATTCTAAGAGAATGCTCTAGCTAGTCATCCACAATATAATCCACATAATAGAGAAAGAGTTTTCTTCACAAGTTCTAACAATGAATTACAATGAGAGGTTCTTCCCTTTTTATAGAGAATGGATCTAACAACTCTCTCATTATAAAAATAATATTCTCCTAGATCTATCCTAGAAAAATTACAAAAAAATGACATGTCATCCACAAAGTAAAGGAGACTAAGTCAAAATACAAGTAAAATGTGTCACATGTGCATAAAACCCTCCAAGAGAGGACGTGAAGTAAAGTGAGTTTGATTTGGGTAAAGAGGCCTCAAACACTCTCAAAAATGCAAATAAAGACACTCAAATCATGGTAAGTTACTCCTCCAATGAAGAAATTTCCAAAATCAAGCCAAAATCTAGCCTCAAATCAAGGCACGTCCACACATGTGAAGTAAATATTCTCCAAAATAAATTACGTCTCCTTCATATCATGAAATTAACCTTCACAAATGATGGAATGATTCTCTCCAAGTCAAAAGAAACACACACATGCTCAAACAACTAGTAGGTATTGTTATCCCCATTTTGTGGGATAAATAAGGAGATGATGTCTCGAGGCCCTCATGTTGTAGACATGGAGTGTCGAGACATGAAATTGCTAGCAGTATCAACTTCCACATATGGAAACCCGCTCTATCACCACACATGGAGCCATCGTCAAAGCATCCACCACACCGACTAGCTTTTGGAAAGCATTTGGGTCTTGCTCCATGCGGTACAAGTCAAGTATTGCGGTAGGTAATCATCATAATATTGAGGCATTTAAGCATGTTGTATTAAAGCTTCTTTTGATTATTAAACGTCTACATGGACATTATGCTTTTGACCTTGTTTCACCTTGGTGAGTGTCATTGATTTCCTAGTAAGTGGCCAACTTTTGGGGAAGGCGTGTAACGGGAGGTCCCTTGAGGGGTCATTGTACCATTTCCGACCATACTTATCACTTTTCGGTCATCACATTCCCATCAGAATTCTCTCTTCTAGTCCCTTTGGCTTCAGTGACCCAAGAAGCGCATGTACCTCGTTTCATGGGAAGAAGGGGTTGAAGGCCCAGAGAGATGATGGCTGGCAAAATATAAGATCCTAAAATATAAACCTTCCAGATGCTTGCCCAAAGAAGTCTTGAGAGCAATTAAAAGTTTATCCTACAAAACGAAAGACCTGCAAAAGATAAATAACATTATATACATGTCCCCACTTGTTGAGGTGTGCACACTCATGCAGTGTCCCTTTCTTTCCTTGCATATGACACTATGTGTACCTCTAGCTTCAAGTCGACCTTATGGTGCTTCCCCCCAAGCTAATCGATTTCACTCTAGGGAGTACCCAAGGTTTTGGACTATTAATTAATTAATGACGATGAATGGGATTGGAAAAAGGATGCATTGAAAACGAAGGTGCAACACACCCTCTACAAAGGAACCCATAGATCAGACAAGGCAAGCCCTTGTATGTCATGAAACCCATTGACCTATGAATTCTAAACACCTATCCACCTCATCATCCACTACATGACCTTGAAGGCGCACCCTTGGGAGATTCCCCTACTTGAGGGTTTTGGTCTACCCAATAGGACTTTTATGACACCCCTCCCATAACTAAACTTGGTCAATTGTATAGGGTCTTTGAGCATTTGTTTAATTTGATGAGGTAGTTTTGATGCACATTTTTAGATTCCTTGTTTATTAGATGTGGTTTTCACTTGCCATGGTATTTTGACTTAAGATATTTGGAAGGCGTACGCATTTCTTTTGCAGGACCTTGTTTGGTGGACAGTTTTGGAGAAACAAGCCTAACTTGGGCTTCCATGGGGCTTGAAGCCCAGAGGTTGGATGCCAAGGGACCACATGCCGGATCACGATGACATGCCTTTGGAGGACTAGAAGACACCTTGGAGGACCTAGCCTAGCCCTCACATGCCAAATGAATTGCCTAGAGGGGAAAAACATCACTCTTTGGGGCTTGACATCACCTAGGGTGCGACACCATCTTGTTTTAGGGTTTCTAATGTGCAAAAGTGTAAATTAAATATTATTGTTTGTGTAAAGGAGTAAAATAAGGGTTGTTGACCCATTATCTTATGTTTTACCCTAATTAAGTGGACAAACTATGTTTTAAACATGTTATATAAATAGAGATCATGTGAATCTCATTTGATAACATAACTCTCCCTCTTGTGAGAGGATATTGGCTGAAATTTGTGCCCTTCTTGGGCAATTCTCTTCATCTCTTTTGGTTACATTCTTTTTCTATGGTTTATCTTTGCTATTGGTGAAAGATGTGATTCGCTATCTCTCTTGGAGTATTTTTATTGTGTTATGGTGGATATTTCTTGGTTAAAGAAGGAGTTTATCTTGGTTATGCTTGCACTACGTAAGAAATCCATTTTGTTGCTTCTTTCTTGGTTACAAGTCTAATTTTCTAACCTTCTTGGCGAGTATAACTGCATACAACCCCACCAAGGCCATCATTTTGTCTTGAAATAAGTTGTTGCACAAAGGAATACTAGGAGGAGTAAAAAGGTTTACACCCTCCTAGGGTTTTCCTTAGCTAGTTTTTCTTAACCTGGGGAGTAAAAGGGATTACACCCCAAGGAGGTATCCCAACTAGATAACGGAATTGATCTCTTGCATTGGAGAAATAATCATTGCATTGGGATATGTAAAACTACGAGATATTGGAATTGTTCAAGTTGGAATTTCTTCTACATGTTATAAGCATTCTTGTGCCCTAAGGGCGTCCTCTTTTAGAAAAACAATTTGTTGTTGTAATAAGTTTAATGCTACAACACTTTCTTGAATAACTCACAATTCAACTGTAAAAAGTTGCTAATAATTTACACCTACAATCTACTAGGCATAGCACATCTTTTGGGTGGATTACTTGTGATTTTTGGTGGCTGATTTATTTGTTGTAACAAGTTGTTTTCTAAAGCCATAAGGCTGCAAACGTATCTATGCAATACTATCTATAACAGAATTTACATTGATTCTAAAGTCTTAGGCTTTTACACTTGACTTGTACTAGTGTTTTGCTAACTTATCTCTTGCATCATTCGATAAAATTATAACATCTTTATTTGCATCTCTTACTATATATATTTTTCTGATATACATCATTTTTTACTTCTGAAAATAGGGACAGCAAGCTTAACTTGTTTTTCCACCTAACATTATACATATATACTCTGCTTGTTCTTGTGTCTCGGGCAGGTACATCATTCCTTCCAGGTTTTCTTATCTCTTGGAATCCATTGGCGACCACCAAGACTCCTTCCCAAGATTTTACACATATTCTATCTTGACTTGTAGGGAGACTTTCCTTCACCTTTTCACTTTCCATCTCATTTCCCCCAGGGTCATCGGGATTCCCCCCTTGAGGTGATCCTATCATATCTAAAGTGACGGGAATACCTGCCTAATGTGACAGTGGGTACGTGTTCTCAAAGTTGTCGCCATTTGGTACTTGGGTTAGGGGTTTTTACCAACCTACATCTTGTGTGATAACATGTATGTCCTACAAAAGGGGTCAAGACTCTCCTCAAGTGAAAAATAGCTCAAAATGTGATAAAAGAGAAGGGTGTGCATCATCTCCAAGAGTCCATGGAAAAAGTATGCCAAATACATAAGAAGGGGGGTCCATACTTAGGTATAAGATAAGTGTGCTTCCATACCTTTACAACATGAGCAACACTTTTACATAGAAAGGAGTGAGAGAGACTAGAGTATCCCTAGATCATGTGTCCTAATAGAACAATCTCAAGACCCTCGCATACCCACTGAGACCATAAATGACCAACATGGTGCCAACTTAATCCCACCAATGGGTAGTCAAACAAGGCCATAAGATCAAGGATCTTCAAAAAGGGAACTAGCAGGATGGGTCATGACCAACCATAAAGGATTTGGAGATACTACCCAAGTGAAACACGTTTACATAGGTCATCCAAGCATGTCCCGATAGAAAAAATGAATACAAAATGGTCACACATTTATCTCATCTGCTGACTATGATAAGAAACACAGGTGAAGATTATCTTCTAGTTAATTCTACATGTTAGGGGTAACATACAGATCCAATATGGGGACATGTGCGCACTATAGAGTGCAAGATAACCCCAAAAATATCTTGAATTCAAGACTTATACTCTGCATGGTTACCACACAAACTCTCACTTTGGCAGATAAAGTCCAAAAGCTCAAGTGTGATCCAAGTGAAACTAAAACAGGACCATTGTCACCTCACCAAGCCTCTTTTTTACTTCAGGATAATTCTCTTCCGACTCAAGGGGGTTTCCCTAGGTCAAGACTTCTAGGACATATGACAATGAAGCTCGACGTAATGTGAAGAGTAAATCCAAGAAAAATGGTTTGGTGAATTTTAGGGTATGAAAGATGATAGGAGGACCGACGACCAGAGTATTTTCATTGGGCATATGGAGTCAATGAGGGACTCTCCTAAAGAAGGTAAAGATGAAATATTGGGTGACACATAAGGTAGTCCACTACAAACCTCAAGATATCCACCTATAGGGTGACAACTAGGGTGGAAGCTATTCCCACGAGAAGCGCAACTGACTCAGTAGTAATCAATTTTCTGGAAGAAAATATTTTATCCAGATTCGGCTGTCCCCGAAAGATAGTCGCCGATAATGCGCAAGCGTTTAAATCAATGGCTATGATAAGCTTCTACCAAAAATTTAACATCATATTAGGACGCTCCATAGCTTATTATCCATAGGGTAATGGTTTAGCTGAGTCATCTAATAAAAGTCTGACAGCCATGCTCAAAAAAATCTTGACTAAGAACAAGAAAGCATGGCATATCCATTTGAAATACTCTCTATGGGCCAACATGATAAGTACCAAAAGGTCAATTGGGATTTCCCCTTTTCAGATGGTATATGGCACTGATGTTATTTTACCAATCAATCTTTCTCTGCCAGTAAAGAAACTTTGGCAAGATTCAAACTAAGAACCTAACGAAATTACTAGGAGGGCAAACCAGCTAGTCAAAGTTCAGCAAAATAGATCCGAAGTAAACGAAAAGTTGCAGAGATATCAGGATAAAATGAAGGCTTTATTCGATAAAAAAGATAAGGATAGAGATTTCCTCCCTGGAGATCTGGTACTAAAATGGGAAGCCAGAAGAGAAGACATTGGCAAACACGAAAAGTTCGATTCGATCTGGTCTGGCCCTTATAGAGTCTCGGCCTCAGAGGGAAACAATTTTTTTTCATTAGAAAATCTCGACGGAGACATTCTGAGTGCCCCTGTAAATGGGCGATACCTTAAACACTACATGCAGTAACAGGTTTCCGAACTCTCATTGTACATACCGGTTTGTTTTCATGTTTTCTTTATAGTTACATTGCTTTTGGTAAGTTTTATTCTGTCAAAAAAAAAAATATTCAGAAAATGTAAATACAAAACAACTCAAAATCTAGCAGTTCACAAGATTTGTATGAGTTTCTGACAGTTATCAAGTCATCTTATTTGCAAGAAAATCGTCAAGAAGCCAAGAGGTCAACTATACTAAAAGGGTAATCTGCATGAATAATCATGATAAATACTTCCCAAAAAGGTAATAAGTAAAAATTCTTCTGGCTGTAAATACAAAGAACTACTAGGGTATGAACTCTGACCTGAGAACCTAAGTTAAAATGTCCTAAGAGGTACCAATGAGCGAGACACTAAATTTCACAACGGTTAATGCAATACTAAAAAAAAATAAAAAATCTTTAAAAAATAGTCGTTGGCAATCCTAAGTTTCCGAGGTTCTCTTACATTTTCCCTTCGATCACTATTGAGCTTACTCTTCACCCAACTCTGATTATTTTCCCATTAGTATCTAGAGGAATGAAAGGTCTCATCTTAACTTCGGAAACGTTCAGACTAACTTTCAAAGCGAGGATAGGTAAAATTCTATGTATTTTCCTAAACTTTGGCTGAACCAGAAGTATGTCTGGGCTAATCCTAACCTTTTTAGTCATTCTAGTGGAAATAAACTAATCGTTTTCGCTCAAGGAAAGTCCCTAAGAAATATTAATAATTTTTCCCTGAAATTCTCCCTAAAGTCAAAGTGTCTGAGGGCCAAAAGGAAGATTAACCTAGAGCTATTTAAATAAGTTGACAGACCTTTATTGTAAAAGTTTTAAGCAGTATATTTTCCTGAGTATGTTACATATTGATTGATTTCCCCCACTTCATAACAAAAGTATATATAGATAGATGGTGAAAGGAAATTCATTATTGATTGCCCCCATCTAATCTAAAGAGATGAGGAAAAGAAATTCATTATATGATTGCCCTCATCTCGGCATTTAAATGCTAGAAAATAATGAAGTGGTGAAAGGAAATTCAATGTGGAAAATATGATAACTTCACCGGGGTACTGAACAGGCTCACTGGCAGTGAAGCAATGTCTACATATCTGACAATGCTATTATACACGAATTGCAAGATGCTCTGGTAATTTTTCTTCTTTCAGCCAGATTACACTTTAAGATTATGGGATTCCAGATTACACTATAAGAGTACCTTGATGCGAATACGATCAAATAAAATTGGTAGAACGACTAATCTTGTTTCGATTATCTTGCACAAGTCCGAGGTCAGTTTTAGAAAGGGGAATCTATGTGAGCCTATCTCGAGATTATCGAATGTTTTAATCTTGAAATTTTTTCTGAAATTAAGGTCGAAGTCTTTATCTTCCTAGTTGGATTTTTACAGCTATGTCTCACAGACTAGAATAACTGACCCCATTTACCCAATAAAGGCACTAAGTGTACACGTTCTCCTCGTCCCACAAGGAGACGAGATCCCCAATTGGAGCCTATGTTGAAACAAGTTTAAAGTTTTTATCTCTAACCTAAAACTTCGTTTTTTCCTAATATGGGGCTGCCTTAACTTTTAACTTAAAAATAAATAAATAAAAGAAGAAAAAATAACTTTTTTTTTTTTCGGGATTCAGATTTTCATAAGGTATAACCCTCGTTATCAGTTCCAAAAGCTCGGTACCGAAATCTCGACAGGCATTATTTTTAATAATAAAAGGCAGAAAACTAAAATGTTTTAAAGTCTGGACGCATGTCCTATAAAGTATTTTTAATCACGATTAATTAAACCTTAAAGGAGTTGATTAACAACCTTTTAACCTTTCGGGATTTGGGTTTACTCAGAGTAATGCATTTTCAATGCATATCGATTCATGAAACCCCGATCCCCGATTTCCCGAAAAAATGGAAGTTAGTTATTAATCTTGATTAATTAAATCACTAATACCAAGGTTAAGGCCTAAACTAATCTCAGCGTGATTTCGGGATTCGGGGTTTAGTGATGACATTCCTCGTGGAAGAAAGATCCCCGAAACCCCGAAACGCGAAGTCTCGACTCATAACCAATGTTTAAGTTGAACTAACTTTGTTTTAAAATCACAATTAATGGTAATTAAACTTCTTTAGGTATTTTCATATTTTGGATTCCTTTGAATGAGATCTTTCAAATTTTAAATTTAGAATCGCCGAAATACGACCATATTAATAACGGATAACTGATGATTTTTGTGACACAAATGTGTATCTCAGAAATATTCTCTGCATTAAAGGTATTAATTTCTTGTCAGATGTGTCAGTGCTTTCACCATAAAATGAGTTGAAGGAAAATTAAAGGTCTGGGTTTCGAATCTTATTCTTGTTCTTTCTATCAGGAGTAAGTCGCATTCAACCAAGCTTATACGCCTCTCTTCTGTGACAGGTTTTCGTTCTAACACGAAATTTGTGGCACCGAAGAAGGCACCTAAGAAGAGTGAAGATACAACTGAGATTTTCATCCCAGAGTGAGATGTCATATCCGACACTACGACACATGCTATCGACTCGATCAAATCCTGGAGACAAATCAATGAAATTCTGGACTACGAAATCAAAAATTCCCCGAATGATTATGAGAATAACCTTCGGGACATAGCAGAATCAGAGCTTCACAAGATTGTAGCATGCCCACGGCTCATGACGTACAATGACATGGTCAGTTGGGCATTAGAAAAGATTGATATTTCGACGAGAAGCATTTTAAACGATCAAGCAGTCATTATCGGCTCATTCAGACTGGAATATATCCAAGTAATGTACAAATCATAAATACATTTACAATGCCGAATATATAGCTGAATTTCAGAGAAAGGAATGTACTGAGGCAGACCAAACCTACCCTGACTTAATCAAAGGCTGGTGGAGATGTCCATCAAAATTTAGGGCCGATACCAATGGAAATTATGCCACAACTTCTTTGAATGAGTACATGGTTTATGTAGCCATGATGTTGTGCAGACTCTTCGGCAAAAAGAATCCCTGTCATTTCCCCACAAAATGGGTGCCCTTTTTAGAGGAAGCATCATAAGGATATAGTTTTAACTGGAGCAAGATTTTATTCTATAACCTAGCCAAAGAGGTTTCAGATTACAAAGTTGCAAGATCCAAAGGTCAACCAGTGGCCTTTTACATGTCGGCATACATCATGGACGCAACTTTTTTTATGACTCCATTCTCCTTGATGAATTGGAGTTGGAACATAACCTTCCCCGAACCCATTCACGAGTATCACTCTAAGCTATGGGAAGAAAACGCTAAAAATGTGTTTTATGAAATCTGTCATTTCGTAGTAATACCAATTCATAAAATGTTTTATGGCTGTGACCCCCCTCGCATTTCTGAGATAGTCTCAGAAAACCTTAAGGAAATAGCTGAATGGTTCATTGAAGAAAGCTTATCCTATATCAGGGTTTATGGGTGCTCAATCCCTCCTCATGCATTTCCAAAATTCCTCCCAGACAAACTGGTGTGTAGGGAAGTAGCTCACCAAATAGTGAAAGGCAGTATCGGAATAGAGCTAAAGATGGCTCAAAAGAAGTCCTGGCCAATATTCCCTCTATATATCAGAAAATTTTCATTACAAAACTTGGGTCATTCCAAGGTGGAAGCAGAAGCACTTGAAGAGGTTAAATTAGTAAATATTGAGCACAAAAAGAATGACCCTTATCAACTAGTGAACAAACACATGATACAATGTGGTATGAAAGCCTATGAACATGAAAAGTCCGCTTACAATGATATGTTAAAAGAGGTCAAAACCTACGAGGAGGTATTAAACAAAGTACGGGCATTATCACCCGACTTACAGACCAGTTTTATGACTTTCCAAAGTCATAGGTGAAGTTGTTTACCGAAGGTATTGGAAGGTGAATCCATGACTCCCCCTCCAAAGAAAGAAGAGCCTTCCCCGGGTTTTGAATAAGAGCTATAGGATAAAGAAAATACAAAGGAAAATCCAAAGGAGACTGAAATGCTTTCACAAAGAATAGAAGTTACACAGACCGAGAACTCAGAGTCAGGGAAAGGAAACGAGTTTGAAACATCCCCAAAAATCCCTAGTGACATTCCCAAAAAAGTAGGAGGAACATAATCAATAGAGCTGGGAAGCCCTATTACTTCTTTGACCCCTTTGCAGTTTTCTTATGGAAACCCCCAGATGGAAGTTCTATATGTTAGTGATATTGAACCTATTTCTAGAGACAAGATTCCTTCATCCGATTATTTTTTCAGTAAAAAGAGGAAGGTTGTCTTGAAACAGGAAATGAATCCAAGAGGAGATGCAATGATAAAGAAACACAAGATCATCGTAGATGGAAAAAATATTGAAGAAGAGGATTTCACTACAGAAGTAGCAGGCTCAATGGGAGCCTTGGAAACAACAAATTTATACTCTGTAGGTAACTTGAGAACTAGGTTACAACAGAAAGATCAAATGATAGTCCAAATACAAGGCCAATTAAAGGAGAATGAAAAAAGGATTGAAGAAGGTATAAATAAAGTTCTGGACCAAGTCAAAGCTGAGGATAAGCAAGAGATTCAATCCCTGAAAACAAGCCTCAGCGAGATGGAAGAGAGAGTGTAGACAAGTCAAATGCAAGTAGAAATCATAAATCAATTACAAACAAAATTAAAGTCAATAGAAGGTCTAGTCATAGATCTGAAAGTTTTCCAGGCCCAATCACTGGAAGTGTATACAAAGCTAGAAGTTGAACAACAGAAGTTGATTTCCAAGATAGAGATCATCCAGAATTACTTCCATGAAGCAAGAAATTCTTTTGATAACCTCATCCTGAAGGAAAAAGAAGCTAAAGCAGCAAGGGTTTCCCTTCAAAGGGAAATCATATGTTCAATGAACGAAGAGACATCCAAAACTACAAAATTATCAGCCACAGAGCAAATCAGAGGTGACATTATGCTCAAAGTATGGGAAGCCAACATAATGGAAAGCAAAATAATAATCAAAGAAATCAAAGACGACTGTGAAGAGGTTTTCGATCTCTTAGACCAAAGGTCATTAAACATCGGAAGGGACAATTGCGTAGGGCTTCTAGGGAAGATAAATATTGCGAGACACTAATTAAAGTTTAAAGAAGATCTAAGTGAGATCCAGATGGAGATTTCACAGCTAAAAGAAATGGATGCCGCCTTGATCAATAGGTTGTTGATTCAACCCAACTTAAAATTGCAGTCAATAAAGTTTGCAGATAAAAGAGTTGAAGACCATTTCCCAAAGATACAGAGAAAGGTATATCTATTCGAAGCAAAGGAGTTTCCAGAGCCTCCCAAAATGTTTGCACCTTTCCTCAACAAATGCATCGAATGTGTCAGAGAAAAAGAAGGAGAATATTCAACATAGCAATAAAGTACCAGTTTGAAAAGTGTAGCTATAAAAATAAAAGAAAGATAAAGAAAATCATGTAAAACAGTTTTCAGCTTATTTATGATAAATAGTTAGTTCCTAGAAATTCGAGATTCCCCAACCGCCAAGGATTGGAAATTTTGTATAAATGTAAATTTTTAGGACTAAGAACGGGCTTTTTTGGTGGCCATTGTACGAGAGAAACTTTTTGCAGTGATTAATAAGAATGCAAAGCGGAGATTCCAGATCTTGTCAATCCTGAGTTATGTGTTCTCTTTGTTTTTTCTCATAGCATTTTTTCTTATGTGTATCTTTGATGAAATTTTAACTATAATTTAGCATAATATTTACCACTGGCTCAAAGTCATTGGGTTATCAAATTATTTACAGTTTTTTCCTCTGTACTTGTTGTCAGCAGGCTCAAAACCTGTAGATTATTTAGGTTGGAATGTTTTGTGTTTCATTAGAGTCCTCTTTTCTTTCATCTTTCCTCGTTGCAAAGTGAGATTCTTCCATAATCGAAGCGTCATTTTTGTTGAACGGTTTTGTGTTTTTCACTCATCACTATCATGTCTTTAAAATCTAACTTAGGAACAGGAAATGGCCTCTGATCTATTGAATGTTAATCTATGTTTGAAATATTTCTCTTATAATCAAAATCAGAAAGCAACACACTTTATTGAACAAAGTTTTAGACCTTCTTCCAACCATTATCTCTCATGACTGTGCCCGCCTTAAGACAGCCTAACATAGAACCCGACCTTTCTGATCAAACTAGCATTGATTTGAACTTATTTAATACCACCCTACGAACAACAAATACTCGGGTCGAGTTAGAACGTTCGTGGGAAGTTATCGAGAGAGATATCAACATCCAAGAACAATGGAAAGCTAGACAGAGACAGTTGAGGAATCAACTCTGATTTACCCTTCGCAAATTGATATTTCACCCCCTAACTCTCTCTATCTTTTCGGATGCCTTGACGATATACTTTAGAGCCTTAAAGTATAAACTCAGGAACAACAGTGACCAAACCTATCACAATTGTAATATCTCATTGTATGACAAAACATTCTTGTATGGCCAAAATAATTGCATCTCCAACATCTCATTAAGTTATTGGACCTTCCTCAATTTTTCTTTTCAGGACTCTTGCATTCCAATGCTTTGTGACCAAAGTTGTTACAGGAAAAGCAATATTCATTGAAGGTGTTTCCATACTTGAGTCTATTGTGACATAAGAAGTATGTCTTTCGATATGTTTCTTGTTTTTTACTTTTATAGCTTCCTTCCTTGACAAAATTCATGGTTTCTCTTAGGTTTTTTACTGTACCTTTTTTTTTAGGAGTATGATCCTTTATCATATTTTTGAATGGTGCTCCAAATTCCACCTTCTTCTTTCTTATTGTATCCAAGACCAGTTTTGTCATCAATTGGTTTTTTACTGTTCCATATCCTATCTAGCATAGCTTAGCTATTCTGGAATTTGACAGTTGCTTTTGTCTTTTCACTCTTCTTTTTGAGTTGATAACTTCCATTTCCAACATGTGACATGTTTCTTCCTTTTTAGTCAACTAAATCTTCAAGGCTTCTTCTTTTTTCTTAGCTCATTCAAGTTGAGTCTTTAGATTGATGACCATTTATTCTGTATCATCCAAGAATTTTGTGCAGTTATTATTATTTTTATATGTATTTAACTCTTATATATATTTTTTTAGATCAACAACTTCATTCTTCAATCTTTTGATTTCTTCCTTCTTTTCTATCTAAATCCTTTTGAGGTTGATGGCTTCCACTTCGAACATGTGGCATGATTCTTCCTTTTTAGTTAATCGAATCTTATGTGCTTATTCATTTTTCTTAGATTCTTCAATTTGAGTCATTAGAGTTGCGTTAGTACTTTCATTTATCTTTTTGAAGTTAATAATTTCCAATTCCAACATGTGACATAATTCTTCTCTTTTAGTTAATTGGATCTTYTGGGCTTCTTCTTTTTTCTTAGATTCTTCAAGTTGAGTTTTTAGACAGATGACCATTTCTTTTGTCTCTTCTAGTACTTCTTTTCTTTTATTGTCATGTGTCTCAAATTCTTCCATTTCTTCTGTTAGATTAGTAATTTCGGTCTTCAATCTTTAGATTTCTTCTTCTTTGTCTTCTAGCTAAATCTTTTGTTCATGCTCTTCGTGTTTAGATTCATCTAACTATTGTAGTAGCAACACATATTTCTTTTGAAGTTTCTCTAACTCTTCAAAAGTGCACATAACTGTGTATTCAAGTTGGTCAAGAACATCATTAGTAACTTCAATATATAGACCATCTCCTGGTTCCATACTCATCACTTCAAATGTAGTTATAATATCAGTCTTAAAATCTAATAGTTTTTCTTTAGTGAATACTAAAGTATTCATCAACTCCTTGATGTAGTAGATTTGTTTTTTATGATTGGGTTTTTCATCAATTCTTTGATGGAATTGTCCTCTTTTGTGGTTTGTTCTTTATTCTGATCAAAATTCTCTTTATCTATATTTTGTTCTTCAATATGATTTGATTTCTCCATTTCATTGTTTTGTTCTTTAATTTGATTGGATTTTTATGTTTCTTTCTTTTGTTATATAAATTGATTGGAATTATCCATTTATTTGTTTTGTTCTTTATTTTGATAATAATTTTTCATCTGGATCCATAGTACTTTAGCAGAGGTCCAGTGTCCCATCTTTTATTTGACTTGGTCTGACAGTCCATTATGGATTATCTTTAATGCTATTGAATTATTTTTCTTTTCTTCTTTTGCAGTTTTGGATTTGTTCTTTGAGGTGGTTGAGTACCAAGGTTTAGATACTACTGAGTCCCAAACACCAGATCCTCTTGACTTCGGATACCATTTCATTATTTCCCTCCATGAAGAGTAGTTTCTTCCATCAAATAAGGGCACTTCATTTGTGGAGAGAACCATTCTCCCACCCATTTGTTCAGAATCTACCTTCCGGTGTTTAAACTATGCTGAAGGAACTGACTCTGATACCAATTGTTGAAACACACACTAACATTGAGAGGGGGGGGGTGAATCAGTGTCTGGAACTTTCAATTTTTTTTCACACTTTCATAGATTATTTGAATTAACTAAATAAGATATATGCAACTCAATTAATTATTCACAAACATGTGTAACACAAAATGTATGAAGTAGACAAAATATATTTATTTTATTTATTTACCTTGAATGAATAGAAATAAAACCAATCATTTAATATCTTCAACTTCAACTGAATATGAGAGATCCACAGTATCCCAAAAGGTATGACATTTGAACCATTGTGTCTTTTAAAAATGAACCATTAGACCCTTTCATTTATTAACAACTATGTTGTTTTAATAAAAACAATTCTTCTTTTACTATTATCCTTTAAGTTTATTGGGTGAACTTGGTTCTTCTTTCAATCTCTTTTCATAGAAATCAAATTCTGCAAATGTGCTTTCTTCAACCCACTTCCCTTTGTAACTGTAGCTCAAGACCACAGGCTTAGCTATTTTAAATGTTGTTATTTTAACGTTTTTCTCCTTCTGCCCTTATTCTTCTACATGAGACCATATTCAAATTTCCAAGGGCTTATTTAATTCTTACCCGTTTATGCTCCTTATTATCTTTTTGTTTTACCTAATTACGTGACTGGTGCTGGAGCCAGGTTCTCTGGTACTTCGGCCTTCGGGATTCCGACCTTTGTAATCCTTGTATTCTTCTGGAGTTTTAACCTTCCAGAGTGGTTACATCTGATGTTGGCTAATCCAATGGATAGCATTACTCCAAAAGTTCTCATATTGACAATCTGGTCTAATCCTTGCGCATTAGTTGAACGTTTTCTTTTAGACGATCAATGACTCTGACTTAATATTCATTTGAAGTGGACAATTTTCATCTACTCCGGAACTTAGGAGATTCGTGACTCTGGGACTCCAGGCTACTAGAAATTTGAAGTAGTTCAATTCCTCTGGAGGTTTACATACAGAATAATTCATAAAAAGATGGTGACTGCTTGTTGTCACTTAACATCTCATGCTTACTCTATTATTCCACTATGTTTGATCAATGATCGATAATGCTCCTGAATTAGATCAATGATTAAAGTTACTTCATGATTCTGGCCTTCAACAATTATCTGATAACATAAGATTGGATATCCTCGAATTTAGTCATCCAGGAGTGACGTGGCTTCCTGACGTCACTCAAGATGGCGTGGACCCTAATTCTATGTGCCACGTGTCACCCTGATTCATGAATTTTAAGGTACTTATGTGCCATATCGACCTTTCCATTTTCTAACACTTGATTAGGCCACATGTCATCTTTGTCTCCTGCCACATGTCTCTCTCCTAGATCATGGATTTGCACTTTGTGGCTTCGGTACTTTGTGGCTCCGGGAGTTTTTCACTTTATATCAACCTTCGATCATCACTAAAGTGCCGAATATGTTTTTCCACCATTTGATATTTTCTCGTCTTGATCTGAAGACCTTTGTTTACTCTGGGACTTCGTTCCTTTGGTCCTGTGTATTGTATCTTTCCACTACTTCATCCAACGGTCAAGAATGGTCCCAAAATGGATCAATAGTTAGCGTTACTTCTGGACTTCAAGATTTCAAGGCTTACCCTATCCTTCCACTTTATGTCGATCAACAATCAGCGAGATTTCCCAACTCTTTCTTTGATCCGATGATCGATGAGAGTTCTTGACTTTGGCGCTTCGACCTTCGAGTATTCCTACATGATTCAGACTTATTTTTGTCGGAGTGGTCAACGTCAAAGTTGACAACCATTAGACTCGCCTATCCTCATCCAACAATCACCATGCATTGCCCAGATCGGATGGCCCTCATTCGCTTTGGGACTTCAGGTATTCTTGGTTTTTCTGAACTTCTTATCACTGGAGTCGTCAGTGCCGAATTTGACCACCTTTCCTTTAGTATGAACGGATGGTACAACATTTCCATTCCAAATCGACAGTCAATATTTAATTCTAAATTAAATCTTGATCTAACAGTTGAAAACTCATCCTAATCTCCTTCTTGATTGATGATTGGTGTTTATTTCATGACATCGGGATTTCGTGGATTCTTCCTTGTCTCCAGTAATCGTCAAACTAGCGAAGTGGCGAAATTTATGCTATACTTCCACTTGGTTTCGATGAACAATTGAGATTTCGATCGACTGTAACAGAGTTTCCTCACAATTCTGAGGCTTTGTAGTGCTCCTCTTTCTGATATGTTCATCATTGTTTCTCCTTATCTTTTTGTAATAATATATCGATTATATCTGATATTAAGAAAAACAACATGGTATCAGAGAGGGACTGGGATTGACTCCTTCACAAGAGGTCCCAGGAATATGAGAGTGGAGTCAAATGTTGGGAGTGTTAAATTTATGGGGTTGTTACAATCTCCATGTACACCATATTTACTTTTTACTCCTACCTAAATTATAGAAAGAATTCCATAAATTATGATGGGCAGTAATTTCTAGTAAAAATGTCTAATTACCTAAATATGAGGAATGTACTACATATTTACTTTTACCTATATTTATGCAAATAATTGCATGAATTATGGAGGAACAATTTAACAAAGTCAAATTTTATGTGTATGGATTATAACCAAATTAATCTTTGAGTAGTTACAGAGGTATTCTCCAACTATTTATAAGAAAGAAAATTTAATTTAATTTTCAAAGAGATGTGTCTTTTTTTTTGGATCAATCTAATATTACTATAAAAAGACACTTGAAAGACACAACAATAGACACACATGGGATAAAAGATCTAAGGAAGAGACTAAGAAGTTAAAATTTTCCGAGTTACTTAGTGATGTTCTAGTATTTACTAAAGTAATATCGTATATCATTGGAAGTAATTACCACTTGCGAAAAATTGTGCTTGTTTAATTTAAAACTAGAAAATAAACATGGTTAGTTGTATGACATCGAGTATATGATGGATGTGTGTTTGTAGCAGTATGAAATCAAGTATATGTTGGATGTGTGTCGGTAGCCGTATGAGATCGAGTATATGATGATTGTTTGTTGGTAGCCATATGACATCGAATATATGTTGTATGTGTGATGGTCATCATATGGCATTGAGTATATGATGAATGTGTGTTGGTATTCGTATGCCATCAAGTATATAATGGATGTGTGTTGTTGATAGTAGAAGACATATTATTTGGAGGGTCAATTTATATAGTTGTGCACAAGATAAATTGATCTCCTCTAGGAGATTCTTTTTTTTTTTTCTTGTTTCTTGTTCCGGGAAGGTCACAGGTAATAGCTCTAAGAAGGATCCATAATGACGGTCGCAGGAGGAAGAAATGGAGGGAAAGACCTTCCAACATGATATCAAAGAGAGACATTGCGAGACATGATTCTCAAAGATAGGAAGTCTCTAGGAGAAATGTACCTCCCAGGATGGGACCATGCCAGATAGCAGAGACAGGTCCAATGATCATGGATACAATGAGTCAAGACCGACTATAGCACAACTATGGTAGATCCAGTAGAGGAGTCAAACACATTATGAGACTCAAAGGGAGCAGGTGTAGCAGTCCCAATACATGAGTCAAGCCATGAGATGTTGAGGAAGCATACATGGCAACAATTCCAGTGTATGTAGAGGCACTCCCAGAGAGGGAGGCGGTACTACATCAAGAGGGATAAGAGGTTGAGTTACCTCCAGATAAGGAGGAATAACTACCTTTAGTGTCAGAGGGAGTAGAGACAGAGGAGGAGTCACCTCCATATCCAAAGGGAGTGTTGATGTTTTATAGCTTCTTGAGACATTAGTTTCATGAGGGAACCTCGATATATCAAGTATGGTCCAAAATGACTTAGCATGATCATAATTACCTATGTCTATGTGGGAAAAGGAATCCATGAGTGTTGTGTATGTTCAAAACAAAAGTCCTCATAAGACTTTGAGGAACATGATGCTCGAGGAGGCCTTCACCAGAGCTAATCCTGAGGTTGGACACTTCAGGATATTTGGGTGTCCAATATACATTCATGTACCCAAGGAGAAAAGAACCAAGCTAGACCCTTTAGGAAGAAAGCATACATTTGTGGGGTACAATGAGTCTTTGAATGCATACCAGATGTACATCCCTGGTTAGAGATAGATTGAGGTGAGAAGAGATGCTACCCTTGAGGAAGAGGTATCCTTCATGATATCTAGAGGATATCACATGGAGATTGATAGGGAGAGACATGAAGAGATGGTTCCTTCTCCCCCTCACGCTCCAGAAGTTCATAGGGAGACAATTGAGCCTATTGATCAAATTGATCACGTTGATCACGTAGCTCTAGTTGATGTTCCCAGAGATATTGCAGTAGGTCGAAAGAGACATACATGGGGTTGTCAGACTCTACAAGAGGTAGAAGGACATGTAACTCCTCGTGGTACCTTACGAGAGAGAAAGAGACCTCAAAGAAATTAGTGTTATGCTACAATTATGAGCCACATATTTGATTATGAGCCTTCGTGTTATGAGGAGACAACTAGTCATCCAGTATGGAGAGATGTCATGATGGAGGAGTATCAATCCATCATGAAAAATGACGTGTGGGATATTGTTTTGAGACCTAAGGGGAAGTTTATAGTGACTTCCAAATGGATCTACAAGATCAAATAGACAGTTGACAAGAGCATTGAGAGGCACACAATGAGATTTATTGCTAGAGGATTGTTTAAGGTGGAGGGAATATATTATGAGGAAACATTTTCTTTTGTTTCTCGATACACTTCTATCTGGATGATTATTTCCCCTATAACATCCATGGGTTGGAGAGTACATCATATGGATGTAAAGACAACCTTTCTCAATGGAGAGATTGAGGAAGAAGTATACATAGAGTAGCCAAATGGTTTCGTGATACATGAGGAGTCTCATATGTGTAGGTTGAAGAAGGCCTTGTATGGAATCAAACAACCACCTCAAGATTGGTATGCGAGGATTGATGGACACGTGATGATTTTGGGCTTCAACAAAAGTGTTGTCGATCCCAACCTGTACTACAAGATTGTTAATGGTGAGTCCCTGATTTCGATCCTCTACGTTGATGATTTATTCTTCATCGGTACAGAGAGCCTTATTGTGGAATGCAAGTATGCATTGGCCTATGATTTTGAGATGGACCTTGGTATGATGCACTACTTCTTGGTGTAGAAATTACTAAGACAACTGAGAGAGGGGGGAGTGAATCAGTTGTTACTCTGCTTAAACAATCTTATGCCTATAAAAATATTATTAATATTCTTTATGTGATCATCAAAATTATGTTAGACATTAACAACATAAATAATAACCATCAATCACACATATAATATGCATAGAGACAGATATTCATGAGGAAACCCATAAAGGGACAAAAACTCTTATTCTTAGAATGATAGGTCATCTTTGATGTTATGTACATCATCTTTCTTTGAGAACCAACTCAAAATGAGGCTACAACCTCTTCTTTAACAAGCTGCAACTTGTTGAGAGCACCAACTCTCTATTTTCTCTAGCATCCACTAGAAGGAAGCACCAACTCCCTGAGTGTTCCAACACCAACTTCCAGTCACACAGGAACCAACCTATATAACAGAGAATAATGGTTCTCCCTTGCACCACCCTACCACCCTGGTTTTTTTGGTTACAGCCAGATGGAAGTCACAACTCCCTGTGTTCAAGCACTCACTTGAAACTCCAAGGACAATAGTCCTCCCTAGCACCACCCTACCACCCTGAGATATAAATCTTTGTTACTGAAATTTATTACAATGATACAATATTTATCAATGGCTTACCAGTATCATCATTGTTCTTCTACACTGCTCTGCTTTTCCTACACCAGTGTCTTCCTGCTCGCATCTTCTTATGCTTTCTGTTCTTCCTCTTTGTCTCTACATGTGCACCTCGTCTTTCTCTTCCTCTCTCAAATATGCAATTTTTTTCTATCTCATTCTTCTGTGTTTTATGCTCTGTGCGCCATGTCAATTCTTTGCGCTACACCTCCCCTCTTCTCTTCCGCGCATCAGTTCATCCCCTCTTCTACCAGCATGACTATCACAATTAAAGAAGCCCCCCCTTCTCTTCTTTTTTCTCCATGTTTTTGTCACGCCAAGTCCTCTTCCAGATCATGCTCACAAATCTTCATATTCTATGACAATTATCCACAGTTTGTTCATCATCAGTGGTCGTTATCCTGAGATTCTTGGCTTCTTCAGAAGTTACGGTCTTTGACACGTTTTCATCTCTCAATTGTCTCTATGATGATCCTTCTTTCCTATGGCAATTATCTCAAGACTCTTTAGCTCCTCTGGTGATCACCCTGAAGCTCTTCCAATTATCTGGCAGATACAATCAGTCGTTTCTAGCAGTTACAATCAGTCTGTTCCGGCAGTTACAGAGAGAACCTTCGCGCGCTCATCCCTTTGGCACCTTTTCCCTTCCTGAGAAAACTACACAGTAGGCACTAGCTTTTCTGGCTAAGCCCCTTCCTTTCACGTGACCACAAACTATGATCAGATGCCTATTCAAAAGGATCTTTGCGACTTCGCGCATCGTATATTCTGCTGCGAGTCACCTTGATTTTCCCAACTCCCGATCTCCGAAGAGGAGCCTAGCAATGATAGCTCCTTCCCTTATTCTCCACTGACATGACCTCTGGATGTGACCACACACCAATCAAAAAGGCGCTTCACGACTTCGCGTTTCACAATCTCGTGAGTTAGATCTCCTCCATTCTTTGAAGTTCGAGATCCCAAACTTCGAACTTCGTCATGCCATATCAATGGCCCATGACATTCCTCGATCGATGGTCCAGATCTCTCCTTCGCACTTCAAGATTTCACGAGTCACGATGTCAGAGGTTAGAACACCTCCTTTCTTCGATTATTGAACTTGTGCTTGTGTAATATCAACGGTCCATGATATTCCTCGATCAACGACTGTGATCACCTTCACGAATTTGGACTTCGCGAGTTTTCGCTTCTCCTATCTATGATTTCCCAATTTGTGAATCAATGCAATGTTGATCTCTCGCCACGTGTCCTGCCTCAACGGACGGCCAGGATTCCTTCACAGCTTTGGAGTGTTAAATGACTCCTGGGATTATCCTCTTTGCAAATCCACTGGTTCTAATGACCCACAACTATTAGTTGCTCTTCTCTCCAGGGATCTCTACTGTCCTTCGAGAATGTCGATGGCTCCTTGCCAAATAAATCGGCTTCAACCCTTCTGAGATTAACTCCTTCTGCAAACTCACGTATTGTAAGGAATCCTGTGCACACTTCTTACGGCCTTCATGATAACCTATGGCTATCTGGAAACTCCAACACGGTGTCTAGTGCTCATCCTCCTGAGCTTGTAGACAACAATTTCTCATGGTCTAGTCATTCCCGATGCTATCATCTTTTCTTTCTTGTTTGCCATCAATGCTACCAATATGCCATGGTCACTGTTGTTCTTACCATCAATGACAAGCAAACTCTTCCTGTAAACATGCCAACGGTCTCCCCCTTTGGAATTAATGGCAACCCTGAAAGGCTGCACTATTCTACTTAAACCTCCAACTATAGCATCCAGACCACACCTTTTTCTCCCCCTTTGACATAAATGTCAAAGAAAACTGAGAGTGACTCTATTCTCCCCCTGATTAGAGATACAATAAGAACTCTTTCCCTGATTATATATACTATTAGCACTCTCCCCCTGATCAAATAGTCTATTTTAACTAGATAACAGGGTCACGCCCAACTTATGGCGTAGATACTCAAACTGAGTTGTTGCAAGCAGTTTAGTGAAGATATCAATAATTTGATCTTTGGATGGAATATAATTCAATTGAACAACTCTGTTTGTAACCTGCTCTTTGAGAAAATGATACTTTATTGGTATATGCTTAGTCTTGGAATGAAGCACATGATTCTTGGAGACACTAATGGCACTGGTGTTATCACGGTGAAGTGGAATGGGATCAGTATAAGTTACCTTCAAATATGAAAGAGTTTGAATCATCCACAATACCTGAGTGCAACAAGTAGCAGTAGCAATGTACTCATCCTCTGTAGTTGATAAAGAAATAGATCCCTGCTTCTTATTAAGCCATGCGACTAATGAATCACCTAAGAAGAATGCACCTCCACTGGTGCTCTTTCTTTCATCCAAACAATTTTCCCAATCAACATCTGAATATGCAGTTAATTGAAAATTCTGATTTCTAGGACACCAAAGACCATAAGTCATTGCACCCTTCAAATATTTGAATATCCTCTTGACAACTGCTAAATGAATTTGTTTAGGAGCAGACTGATAATGACCTACCATTCCAACAACTTGCATTATATCAGGACGAGATGTTGTGATTTACAAAATATTGCCTATCATTGATCGATATGTTCTTTGATCAACATCAGGTTAAATATCTTCTTTATTGAGCTTTCAACCAACCACCATAGGTGTACTAATAGGACGGGAATCTTCCATTTGAAACTTCTTCAACATATCTTTCAAATACTTTTCTTGAGATATAAATAAACCTGCATAACTCTGATTGATTTGTAAACCAAGAAAATATGGCAGTTCTCCTATCATGGACATCCCAAACTCAGTTTGCATAGAATTAGCAAACCACTGAATAGAAGGGTCATTAGTACATCCACAAATAATGTCATCTACATAAACCAAAACAACTAATAAATCATCACCTTCAGACTTAATGTATAGATTACTGTCAACAGTACCTTTCTTGAACCCTTTGCTTGTAAAAATTCGTCTAGTCTATAATACCAGGCTCGTGGTGCTTGTTTCAGTGCATATAGAGCCTTTTTCATATTGCATACATAGTTAGGATTATCTGTTAGTGAAAATCCTTCAGGTTGCTCCATATATACTTCTTCTTCTAGATATCCATTAAGAAATGTTGACTTAACATCCATATGATATAATTTAAAGTTCTTATGACATTCATAGGCAAGGAACATTCTGATGGCTTCCAATCTTTCCACTAGTGAAAATGTTTCATCAAAATCCTGTCTTTCAACTTGTGCATACCACTTACAGACCAATATGGCTTTATTCCTAAGAATTTGTCCTTGTTCATTCATTTTATTCTTAAACAACCATTCAGAGCCTATTACATTCTTATCTGCAGGTCTGGAAACAAAATCCCATGTATTGTTCTTCTCTATCTGATCAAGCTCTTCATTCATATCTCTAATCCAATCGTCATGCTTGTTGGCTTCATCAAAATTTTTGGGTTAAATCATAGATAGGAACACAATATGAGATTGTTCCGAGTCTTTAATCAATTGCCTTTTTGTCTGAACTCCTTTATTTCTATCACTAATTATTTGTTTTTCAGGATGATTCTTGCTAACAATTCTGATAGATGGTTTTGTTTCTCTCTGTTGATATGAATTTGTCCGAGTATTTGTATATTCACTTGACTCAGAGTCTTCTCTTTCTGATTCTTGGACCTGTTCATCTTCAACTTCAACTATATCCTTTGTGGTTGGTTCAATACTGCTTACATTTCGTACCGGGATTTCTTCATCAACTTTTATGTCAATACAATCAACCATTTTATGCAGCCTCTTATTATAGCATCTGTATCATTTACTGTTTGTAGCATACCCTAAGAAGATAACTTCATCAACCCTGTCATCATATTTGCCAAGATTTTCATCATTATTCTTGATATAACACTTACTCCCAAAGACTTCAAAATGCTTGATTGAAGCAGGTCTTCCAAACCATAGTTCATAAGGAGTCTTGTCACTTTGTGGCCTGAGATGAGCTTTGTCAAGAATATGTATAGCTGTATGAATTGCATCTACCCAATATGTCTGAGCAATATGCCTTTCATTCATCATTGATCTTTCCATCTGCTGGACTGATCTATTGTGCCTCTCAACTACTCCATTTTGATGTGGAGTCCTTGGAATAGTATACTCTCTTTTGATCCCATGTTTATCAAAAAACTCTTTAAATTCCCCTGAACTAAACTCTCCTCCTTTATCATAGCTTACTGCCTTCAATTGTTTTCCTATTTGATTCTCAGTCAGAGCCTTAAACACTTTGAATTTTTCAAATGCTTCAAATTTTTCTTTCAGAAAGGAAACCAATGTAAGTCTAGAATAATCATCAATAATCAACATGAAGTAATTTTCTTTTCCTGTACCTTCCTTCCTTGATGGTCCACATAAATCCATATGTACTAACTGAAGAGGTTTTTCTGTTGATGGAAATTTCTTAGATTTAAACTGTGTCCGAGTAATCTTTGCTATTTGGCAAGGTTTACATACATAATCATATGGCTTTGATATCTTTGGAAGATCTTTTACTGCCCCACTATTACTAAGTTTGATTAGATGATCAAAATTTAGGTGTCCAAGTCTCCTATGCCATAGCCAACTTTCATCATACTTACTTAAATGACATTCTTCTTTATCTTCTTTCAAAACATAAACATTGTTTTTTGTTCTTATGCCCTTTGCAATCAACTATCCTGAGTTCACATATTGTATTTTACAACCTTTATAAGTGAAAAAAACTTCACATCGTCATAAACTTGACTGACACTAAGAAGATTATGTTTCAGACCATATACAAACAACACATATTGAGCTTTCGCTTTGCCATTACTTAGACTTACCATTCATTTATCTTTGATTTTTCATGGTGCATCATTTCCAGAAGTTACATTCCATGATTTTCTTTCACTTAGAGTTAGAAACTTGCTTCTATCTCCAATCATATGTTTGGAACATCCACTGTCAATATACCAATGGTTCTTTTGTCTTTGATTTGACAACACTAATCCACACTTGTTATCTTCTTTCTTCTTCCAAACCTTGACATTTTCAAAAGAGGGATTTAAATCTGGCTTATAGTTCTTTAAGCAACAATCTGCAACTTTGTGTCCATAATTATGGCAGATGTAACATTCTGGTTCATTGAATAAAGCATCATAACGATTTTTATGATTAAACTACGTCTTTTTCCCAACCATCACATGATTTACAGTCTGTGGTTGTTTGTTACTTGGCTGTCTCGTTCTTTGTTGTGGCAGATATTTATTCCTTGAGTATCTTGACTACTCATATCTAAATCTTAAAGAACAATTTACAGCTTTGTGATCAAAGTTAGTGTAGATAAAACAATATCCATATAAAAATTATTTGTATTAGGAAAATGGTTGTCTTCTTTGAGCAGGTCAATTTCTTCCATGTTGAAGATTTCCTTGAGCAGAGAATGCATTATTTCTTTGTTCTACAGATTTGTTGTTTGATGGATTCTTTGTTGCTTGGATGACCACTACTCGATCCTTCTTCATAACCCAAAATAGTTTTCAACTTTGGATTCCTTTGTTGATTCAGAATGGTGGCTAATCCTTTTGAGGCTTTAATACTTGTCAAATTCTGATGATATAAAGCCTAAAATTTCTCTATATCTTTTCTGACAGCCACTACTTCAGCTTCCAGAGCTTCACACCTCACCTTCTTCTCTACTAATTATTGTTTTAGAATATCTTCTATTTTTTTTTTATTCTTCCAATTCTACTTTTAACAAAACAAGATCTTCACTCGGTTCTCTACCATTCTTTTTAAACTACATCAATAATTGTTTTTGTTTTCTCTTCTTAAGTCTAAGTCTGTCAATCTCTTCCAAAGCACTGATTAGTTCACCTTCCATATCAACCACAAATTCTTCTTCATTCATGTCACTACCTGTGTATTCATCATCAAGGTCTCCCATGGCCATAAGCATAAAATCATTCACCTTATCTTCACAAGATGAATCATTATCTATGTCTTCTGAGGAGTCATCATTATTTGCATACAAACTTTTCTTTTTACTATATTTCTTAAAATTGTGTTTTTTTTTCATCATCAGAGTTCTGGTCTTTTTCTTTATGAGGACACTTAGATGAAAAATGACCTATCTTACCATAGTTGAAACATTTAAATGGAAGCTTTCCTTGGTATTTGCCTGATCCTTTCTTTAACCTATTTTTTCCTCAACATCATCTAATTCTGAATCAATATTCTTGTCTTCTTTAAAAGATGCTTCTCTAGTGGTGGATTTATCTTTACTAATACTCATTTCATAAGCAGATAGAGTTCCTAAAAGTTGATCAATATATAGAGTCTTAGGATCATCCAGTTCTTCTATTGCATAAACTTTTGGATTAAATCTATTAGGCAGAGATCTTAAAATCTTATGAACTAAAAATGTGTCTTCAATCTTCTCACCAAAACCCTTGATGGCATTCACAAGCTCCTCAACTCTTAAGAAGTATTTACTAACTATTTCACCCTCATTCATCTTTAGTTGTTCAAATTTCAATCTATATGTCTAAATTTTGGCATCTTTTACATTCTCATTTCCTTCATAACTGCTAATAAGTTTATCCCACATCTCTTTGGCAGATTCAAGATGCATCACCTTTACAAATTCATCTTCAACAATCCCACTCAAGATAACATTCATTTCCTTTGCATTGAAGCTAAATTCTAACTTATCATCTTTGGAATTTAACACAACAGGTTTTTTATATCCAGTCTCTACAACATCCCAAACATCAACACCTAAGGCCATAATGTATGTTCTCATTCTAACCTTCCAAAAAGAAAAAATTGTTCCATCAAACAGAGGAGGCTTATTGGTTGATATGTGAGGACACTTATCCAAGAAGGGATAAGTGGGACACTTATTCGAGAAGGGATAAGAGTGTTTGGGCTTATAGCCCAACGTCCCTTATGGAGAGAACATGAGGACATGCCCCTTGTGGAGATCACATGAGGACATGTCAAGGGAGTTGACCTTGACATCACACACTATGGGGAGTTGACCCTAAGTGTTCCTAGAGGGAGTATGCTCTAGAAGTCCACATGGGAGTGTCATGTGTGGCAAACCCTTTTCTACTATGGTGGTTGTGTACCACTGGCGGAGACTGTGTATCTATGGACAATAGTTGTGTATTACTATGGAAAGATACCTCCCTAGCTAAGAGGGAATGTTGATGTTTCGGCATCGGGCAAACCTTCTCCTAGATTGAGCTACAGACCAAGGGAGATAGGATACATTTTTCATAAAGGTGCACTTGTGGTAAATGGAACCAAACATAGTCCTTCCTTGATCATGACAAGGAATAATATGGACTCGAGGTGCTTGAAGTGCTTTCCACGTGTCAATTAGCATCAGGTTGACATTCACTCACAAGTGTGTACTTGTGGTGAAAGATCATGGTGTGGTCTTTGTCCTAGTCATGGTGATTTGTGACGCCAACCCCCACTCTCTCAGCAGGCGGTCGCTCCACCAGGACCTTCTTTATCTCACGGGCCCGAAGGGTTCAAGCCCTTCCTATTCCCCTCGGGAATGATGTACCCACACGTGATACTTCCGCACGATTCTCCCTTCGGGACTCGGGAGATCGGGCCTCGCGATATCGCGTGACTCTCAACAATGTTCCTTTACCTCTTCAAACCCCGATTCCCGATCTTCAATAGTCAACGGTCAACGCTTGGTTATCGGGCTTTTATCTATCGGGATATCGGTGGATGAAGGGCAGTGAGATACTTACCGTTCGAAACCCCGAACGCCGATGTTCCGATATGCCACCACGTGTCTCCCCCTGACTTACGGGTCCCACACGGCCACGTCACGTCGGGACTTCACGGCTCGCGGGTCCGCGACTCCAAGTCTCCTGCTGCTGGAAACCCCGAAGGCCGAAATCCCGATGCTTCCGGATCTGTGCCACCTGTCCACTTTATAATCAACGACTCTGATCAAGTCGGGGAATCGCGACTCGCGATTTCAACGTGCATGTGATTCTTGCACTCACCAACCCCGATTCTCCGATAAGCGATGGCCAATGGCTCTTTCGCTGCCTGAGGGTTAACCCCCTCGCCTCTTCTCCCAGATCCAACGATCCTCGGGACTTTGCGATTCTCCRGGACGAATTTAAGTCRTCGACTCTCTTCCTCTATGAAGAGATCTCTGCTCCGCCACCTTCCTCCRGTGCAAYTGAACCAAGGMGTTAWCYCTCCAGAGCTTCCTTCGASTCGAGCTCTTTCAAGAGGTTCTTCGAACAYGCTCCTTGTGCTCGGTCTTCAATCACTTCTGAAAGTGTTGAAGTCTCCTGAGTCCCGTGCGTCCCCRCTCGCMACAGGTTCAACTCTCCTTCTCTCAGACTKGCTACTGAGACTCGAAMTYGACCTGCACTCRCCTGCRYGGCTCGAATACCTCAAACCCACTCTGGGCAACGGAGAACAAAAGTTCAACTGCTTAGCCTCCTCGACGCACTCTATGCGGAGGTATTCAACTGCACTCGATGCAGGAATCTCTTGGCCTAAGCAGAGAAACAATTGAAACTCATTCTCTCAGGTTCCTAACCTGATATGCAATCACATAAGCAGCATATAACAAATAAGCATAGAATGAAGCAAACATACACAAGCACAATATCAGCAACACACAGAGCTCAAATGCGTCCATGGAATTGAATCAGGGCTCTTCCTATTAATTCAATAACTGTACATGGGGTTTTCTTCACAATCTCTCTGCTCTGCTCTCTGTTGCTCCTGTGTGAATGAATAATCAGAATAATACAATGATACACGGGAGGGTGTCTATACTCCGTTTTCCCTCTCAACCGGTGACTGTCTAATCTACCGTTAATTATCCTATCTACCTGCATTAATTCTAAGTAAATGCCTCAGCTACCTAAGGACTAGAGCTTATCCGCTCAAGGTCCTTTACAATCTATAAGTGCGCTTCATCACATCAAACATTAATGCTTGGCGCAGCCATATATTTTTCCATGGTTCAAAAATTTAAATGCTGGCACTCTCCAGCTGTTCCCTTTCCTCCACGCACTGGCTCGCTTGATCGAGTGAGCGATGCTCCTGCATCAATTTGACAAGGAATGATAAAGACTCAAGATGTTATATGTTATTACATGTGGACCCATAGTGAGACTGATCTTAGAGAGAGTTAATTGGCTCAAAGGGAGAGCCACAAAAGGAGTGTGTCCTTGTTTCAGGTGGGAGAGAGACGTCTCCCAAGACTGATAGACAAGTGTCATGAGTCTAGGGTGAAGTTTGTATACTTCAAAGACAAGCTTGGCATGATGGAGAATGTCTCCCTCATTGAGAGGGGGTGTTGATGTTTGGACATCATCAGGAAGACATTCTCTTAGAATAATAATTAATAATATAATTATTGATTATTAAATATCATATATAATAAGTAAATGATAATAATAAATAGTTATTGATTATTCAAGGGGCACATAATTTCATGGATGGTCACCATATGTTCCATATATGTGGAACACTCATCATTGTAATAATATATCAATTATATCTCATATGAAGAAAAACAACACTTTTAATAACTATTTTTGCATTCTTTTATGCACTGATCTTTAGTCGCTAACCCTCCCGAGGTCTTAATTCCTTGTGCTTCGTTACTCTCTACATGGATTCTCTTCATGCTACTTTTCCTGAGCTTTAGGAACATAGGGTCATTGTTGATCCTATCGTGATCAACAACGATCACGAATTGCTTCTTCCCCAAGGTGATCTTCCTTTTTCTTTGATTATTGTATATGTTTGACTCATGTTTCCATCAATGACAAGACACAATCAACAATGCTAACATTTTTGTGGATGAAACGAAGTAAGAAGATTGAAATCCAGTTCAAGACAATTAAAAGATTGGTATAATAAGGTTCAAATATCGGTGCATATGTTGTGTAATGTAGGATGATGAAAGTGTCTCAAATGAAGGGCAAGGAGTTGCTCATCTGGAACACCATCTCTGAGATCTCCATTGATAACCCATCGACTGACAAGACTTGTTTCAGATTAAGAAATCCTTGTATGTTAATTCTTTTGAAATCGAAGAGAAAAATAACAAGTAATATATATGTTTTTTAATAAATAAGAAATTTGAATCTAATACTAATTGATAGATGTTTAATAATTTTGAATATTTACACATGAATTTTTTTTCTAAATGTTATTATATTGTTTTTTAATTTGTTAATCAACTTTGATTTAACGATCTAAACTATGTATTTATTCATACCTACCCATTCTTTTATATATATATATATATATATATATATAATAGGTCCTTGTTTTTGTTAGTAATTTAAACAGTAAATTGGTTCAATGATGAAAAAGGCTTAATTCTCCATCTTTATTTTTCAAATTTATTGATTTCACAATGGCAAAAACCACACGAACTTGATATGCTTAAATAACCCGAAAAATGAGATGATCTTTCTTATTTTTTTTCCATTAATTTTTTTTTAATTTTTATATTATTTTACTGTTTAACCCTCCTTACAATTAATTGATACCAGATTTTCTTTTCTATCACATTTAAACTAGATGAAAGCATGATTTTGTTTACTATATGTAAATTGTATGGTTGGATTTTTAAAATTATTGGTTAGTTTAATTAGTTAGTTTAATTGGTTTAAAGTTAAATATGAGTGTTAGTTTAAAGCTAAATATGAGTGTTGGTTAGTTTAATTGGTTTAAAGTTTAATATGAGTGTTAGTTTAAAGCTAAATATGAGTGTTGGTTAGTTTAATTGGTTTAAAGCTAAATATGAATGTTAGTTTAAAGCTAACTTTGAGGGTTAGTTTAATTGGTTTAAAGCTAAATATGAGTGTATCATGTTTGTTGGGTTGGATTTTCTTGATTCCTTCTGTAACACCCCCTAATCAGAACTGAGGATATACCCCACTTACCATCCATGAACATAGAGGAGTAGTAAGATT
Source organism: Picea engelmannii (assembly GCA_009831015.1). NCBI lineage: Eukaryota > Viridiplantae > Streptophyta > Pinopsida > Pinales > Pinaceae > Picea > Picea engelmannii. Next base: position 18,714 of record ML804939.1, on the reverse strand, counting down.
CCTCCCAATAAATAAATAAATAAATCTCATATTTAAAAAAAAATAAAAATTAAAAAGCCTTTAAAATTGTTATGATAAATACATATACAGTGTTGGAAGTTGTCAACTTCCTGCCATAACATCACAAAAACAATAACAACAAAGTGACTATGAATGAGGGAGCTTTTTAATGCAGAGAATCCTTGTATTTTGAAAATATGTATAGGGAAAGTTGTTTCCCCAAATCCAGTCTTTTAATTGTTTTGTTTTATTTTAATTTGATTAATTATAATATTCTATATATCAATTTATTGATCAATTTTGAAAACAACAATAATAAATATATTGATAATAAAATAAAATAGAAAAATAATTTATAAAATTTAATCATAATACTAAAAATTATATTATCATTAATAAATAAATAAAATAAGATGAACAAATTAATTTACAAAGTTTATTGATTATTGATTTTATAATTCACTTTTATTTATAGGAATTGGGAGATCATCCCAAGCAAAAGATGTCAGGTATGTAAGGAAGGATAAGAGACAAAACACAACATTTGTTTTAAAAAGATATTCCTTAAAATCCTTGATAATGGATGCAAGCATCAATATGTGTGCCAATGTTACTGTTTAAACAAGTACTTTAGTAGTAAGTGTGATAGTGTAAAGCTAAATAAATGGAGTTTGTGAGAGTGAAAAGCTTACGGCAAAGAAGGTTATCAATTGTAAGTTGAGATCATTATAGAATGTAATTGGATTGGAATTTGGTTTGTTTAGTTGTTTACTAACTTATTTAGTGACAAAGTAATAAATTAGTAAAAAATGTATTTTCTCCTGTAAAATTATTTTTTCATTAAAATTTAAGTTATAATATTTATTTATTTAATTTTAAAAGAATATAAGAATACTATATATTTAAAATGTATTAGTAAAATGAAAATACAATAATGTATGTAAATATACACACAGTATAATCTTTTACTTAAAAACATTTATTTGATATAATCTTTTACTTAAAAACATTTTTTTGCCAAATTTTAATTTTGGAAATTTTCTTATTTCAAAAAGTATCTTTAAAAAATGTCTTTAACCTTTTTACTTTCGAACATAAATTATCACAGTTTTATAATGAATTAGTGATATCTTTATTTTATTTTAAAATTTAAATAAAAATTTTAATCAACAATAGGAAGATGATCATGTACATTTAGAGATGATCTTGTACATCAGGTCTCATAACCAGTTGAGTTCAAACTTCTGTGTCTTGTATGCTTCTCAATCCAATTGAAGGTGTTGTGGAACCATTAGCATGTAGAAGATCAACAGACTGAAAAATAAATGAAATATAAAACAATGAAGTTAAATTAAAATTGTATATAGAAAAAAAATTATTAATTAATAATGATAGTAATTCAATTTTTTTCTTACCTTTTTACAAAGTGAAACATTCTCCTCTTTTAGGATCTGTTCCTACAATTTAGCAAAAACTAAAGTCAAGTTACAAAACAAAAAATACACTAATATTTCTTTGTGATTTTGTTCCAGATTAACACTAATCACATTTGTCTACTTAATTCATAAATAAGAAATAGGAAAAAAAAAACATTTAAAAAAAATCATAAATTAAGAGAAAATAATAAAAAATCTTCGATATAATTAAATTAAAAAAAAAAAATTCTTTTGAGTATTAAAATAAAAAAATTAGATTAACAACAACCAAATTTCAAACAATTAAATCTGGAAAAAATTATTACCTTCAT
>ML804938.1:210573-228541 GCA_009831015.1 Picea engelmannii | reverse complement strand
CCCGAAACATCTGACTTCAACATCTCTACCACAGAAGGAGAAAAAGCCAAATTGTCAAAAGATTGGCAAAACTTTATTACTGAAAAGAATATTTGGATCTCTTTCTATGAATGGAAGAAAATAGCCCAAAATCCTGAAGTTCAGATGTTGGAAGGAGAAGTAGTAACATCTCCTTGTCATAAGTGGAAAATTTAGAAGGAAAAACGGTTGAATCTACATCAACTTTTCCTCCGTTTAAAGGTATTGTCCTAGAAGACAATAATAGGCAAGTCAGAGATGTACCTCTCATGCTTGCAGATGAAGCCACCCAACTTTCGGGTGTTGACAAAAAAGTCCAATCTCTGTCTGAACAGATAAATTGGACAAATACTGCCTTAAGAGGCATGGCAACTCATACCTTTGTCACAAATGACTATGCAAGAAAAGGACAAATCAGAGATCTGCAAGTCTCTACCAATACCATAGTCCAATCTATAAATCAAATAAATGACAAAGTTGCTAATGTAAAAGAAAAGGTGGACAAAACAATAGAAGTGGTAACCCACAAGTCACAAGAATCCACCTGTCATCATGAAGAATTGATGGAAGGACTTGGAGAAGCTTTTTCTACGATGGGGAAAACCTTGTCAGAAATTAAACAAAAAGATCATATTCCTGACAAGCCCATTCCCCAGACATTCATTCTCCCAAATCCTCCAATATCCATTGTGTCTCCTGTATATAAGCTTTCTGAGACAATAATAGAGAAAAAATTCCTTCATCATTTTCCCAAAGGCCAAGATGAACTAGAATCTTCTAAGAAGAATCTATCCTTAGTATCCATACAGAAACCTTCTTATGAAGATCCTTGTCATCATGTAAGTAGATCGCCTACACCAAATCTCTTAGGCAAAGGAAAATTGCCAGAAAGTCAAACTTTTGCAGAAGATTGGTTTCCAGAATGGAATATTGATAGTCTATTTGTGGGACAGATTAGACAAATGCTCGATAGGATTTATGTCTCATACAACGTAATGTGTATGAAAGGGAAAACTAAAATTGAGGCATGCAAATCTATTATACAATGTTTCACTGGAACTTTAAGTAAATGGCAGGAAGTGTTTTCATCTCCCATCATGATTCCTAAAATGGAAGCAGAAGTCCTAAGATATGAACAAGGAGATATTATATATCACCTAGATGGGACTCCCCAGAATAATATGATAGGAGCTCTCACTACTTTGATCCTAGAACAGTGGTGTGGCACAGAAGAAGAATTGGATGATAAACATTAATTGATCCTCATGAATATGAAATGCATAAAAATATATGAATATGAAGAGTTCCATAAAGATTGGACTCAAAGGATCTTAGAGGTAAAAGATAGCCAAAATCTGCTATGGAGACAAGTTTATCTAGCAGCCATTCCTAGCAAATTTGTTGAATATTTGAAGATGCAGGAAGTATTCAAAATGCCATATGAAATGTATACTTGGGGAGAAATCTATTCCCTAATTACTAAAGCTCTAGTAGGACTTTGTATAAACATGAAGGTCCACAATTCTGTGAATAAACTATCTCACCTTCCAGACAGAAAATCCATCTGTGAAAAATATGGTCTTTACATCTCCGATCCAGTTAGGAGAAAAAAAAGAAAATGGAAAGAATCAAAAGAAAGAAAAAGGACCAACTATAAGTCAAGGACAGATTATTATGAGCCCGATGATATTAAACTCAAGACTCATTCTACTCAAGTCCGACAACAAATTCAATGCTGGCTTTGTGGGAAGTCTGGACATATTGCAAGCTCTTGTCCAGAAAATAAAAATTCAAAAATGACAAAAGGGAAATATTCTGAGCAAAAGGCAAAAGAAGCTCAGCAAAAACAACTAGCCCTTAGAACTCATTGTAATAGATGTGGAGCAAACGATCATCAAACAAACCAATGCCCACATCACCCTTTTGTCAAAAGGGAAGAAGTCCACTTAATGAAACAAGGATGTTACTCTGATTCTACTGATTCTTATGATTTTGAATATGAATCAGAAAAGGAAATTCTATTGCATCAACACTGCAAATGCAATAACCCAAACTTTTGTTCTTCTGAAAGCTCATCTGAAGCTAAAACTGAATCCAGTTCTGAAAATTATGCACAGTTCAGAGAGAAGATAAAATTTTGCATGTACAACAGCACTAACGACCAAGATACTCAAATGCTTGCCCAGATCAAGGCCCTACTAGAAGGAAACATGAAAAATTCCCTTCTTGAAACCTTCCTAAAAACAATGAATGCAGGACAAAGATACAAAAATCCTGAAACTCTTAACAGGGAAGGTATAAAGCCATTATTTTTAGAAGCCTCTTTTGAAAGAAATACAAGGTCTTTTCTCAAGCATAATAAAGAGGCAAAGTTCCAATATACTTCCATTCCTGAACTGGCAAAATAAATAATCTCTTTAAAAAGAGAAGTTGTTGAACTAAAAACTAGACTAAGAGAGTTTGGAGAAGAATCTACAGACTCTTATAAAGTGGATTCTTGGGCGAGGCAAGAAATCAAAATGATAAAAGAATTACTATAATCTCGACCACCTCCACTTGAAGATGCACCGGTTGAAATAGAGACTCACAGTGTAGCCCAATTAAAAGGATTGGATGCCATGAGAATATTGCCAGTAAAATTTGAGAAATATCATGTCCAGGTAAATCTTGAGATAAATTCTGAAATATTCTGTTTAAATGCTCTCCTTGATACAGGCTCAGACATGAACCTCATCCACAAATATTTGATCCCTAGAAAATACTAGTTCCCCAGTAATTTCTCAGCTATTGGGCTTGGAAATATTTCCACCAATATGGATTATGAAATTCCAAAAGGCGTTTTACTATTTGGAGATTATGCTCTAGGAATGAGGTTCTTATTATCTGACCTCCCAGTAGACTGCATCTTAGGAAATCCATTTTTATCTGCAGTCGAACCTCATGGTTCTGCCAAAACTCCAGGAGGAAGCCCAGGATATTTTATCACAATGCCAAAGATAAAAAATCATCCACCAGTCAGAAAGATTTTGGCTTTTATTTCTGAACCTCATTCTCATATTACATCTTGTTCAAAGAATCCTAAGACCATGGTTGTCATTAATGCTTGGGATGATCTTAACAATGTCCTAGTTACAAAAGAAATTGATGACAACTTAGATTGAGAAACTTATACTGAGAACTACGCTCCACATTGGGAACTCAGAGGTTCTGAAGGTATTGAGTTTGGACTACCAGGATTTTCGGTAAATACAAGCATCCATGTTATTCCTCCTCAGCACCTAATAGGGCAAATGCATCAAGCCCCTACAATTGCAGCTCGACAAAAAATGGTCGAAATGGGTGATATTAGCAGAATAAATCCGCCAACAGAAACTGGTTCTGTCAGCATTCACAACAATGGAGCCAGACTTATGCTTATTCTTATTTTGAAATTCACAGAATGAGAACTTTGCAATCATGGCCTCAATCAGATCCTTATGAAAAATTGTTTTAGATAAATTGTTTTCAATATAAAGCAATGTGGGATCATGTTTTCTTATGGATTGACAGGTACAGGTACTACTATTGCATGGTTAAATTCTCTGAGCAATTCAGGACAAACACAACACCAGAACCATGCTGGTTTGATACATGGTGGAAAAGGTGTGGCCTAAATCCTAGCGCCATACACCCAGATGTAATAGATACTGCATAGATGTTCCTGTTCCATCAAAGAAATTTTCCAAATACTGTGCATAAACTAAAACAAATCACAGATGCAGAATACCAGATGCTTTTTACAAGAGAAAAACATCCATTGGTAATCTAGGCAAAGTATGTACTACAACAAGATGAAGGTCGAGATGAGGATCCTAAGATGTACCGGGAAATCTATACTCAGCATTGGGACCCATACCAATTCAATCATTTCCATGACCAGCCAGTGGAATGAAGAATCTCATAATTAAGAACTATCATGTCTTATTGGCTGACAGTGGTGTCAATCGGTTTCCGTGGGTTTATGTCATAAACCTCCACAGTGTAATTCAAGTCTTATTGGCCGACAATGGTGCCAATCTGTTTCCGTGGGTTTACAGCATAAACTCCACTATGTAATAAAAGATATCTTAGAAACTTGGAGCACTTCTCCAACTTTTGGCGTGGTTTGACCCACATTTCTAAGATTCCTCCGTCCTTCTATATTTTGAATATTCTTTTGGTCAGGAAATCTTGCATGATTGTCCTACCAAATCTTAAAACTAGATTTTGCTTTTCTTAGTTGGAATAAAAGGACTAATTTGGTCGGAAGCATCTTGCATGATGTCTACTGCCAAATCCTTAAAGTAGATTTGATACCCGACACATCCGACAAGTCCTATTCTTGTAATGATTCTCATGTCCGAAAATTTTTGTATATAAGGAGATGAAGAGGTCATGGTGGGAAGGAGTTTTTTTTTGAGTCATTTTAGAGTGTTAGGAGTTCGAGTCTTCTAAGAGCTCCCTTTTGTCTGAGCTTTAAAAGTCTTTCTGAGTGTTTGTAAGAGTGAGATAGAGCATCCTGCTCACATATTGTAATACCCTGGCATAAGAGCTTTTCGTCTCTCTGATATAATATAAAAGTCTTCCGCATGCATTCTGAGTTCTAGATATTGTCTCTTATCGTGTATCTCTACTGTATACTCATTTTTGCTTGCCTATTATTGCAATTTGCGTTCCTTGAAGTTTAAGCTAAAAATTCGCTCAGGGGAAGGATAAAGTTATTAAGAGGGATTAACCGCAGTTCGTTGAGGTCCTGGAGCATCTTGTAAGTCCCGCTAGGTAAGGGGATGCTTAGGGAAGTTTGGGGTATTGGGTTGTTTGAGGGTTCATACGGATTGCTCTCTTGGGTTCGCATAAGGTTCACCTTGGGGTTTGTCATAGTAATATGGATTGGTCTGCAAAAAGTAGCAAGAAGTAGAAGGTCAAGCAACAGGAAGAGTAGAAGGACGAGACAAGTCAACTATTCAAGCTTCATTTCTCCGTCGGAGGAAGCCTCTGAGCGAATTTTGACTTCTGTTTTGAACAATTCAAGTTTATTTTTTGAGAAGACCAGACCAGCTTGTTTAACAATCTATACAAATTTCTTAAGATGCTTGAAATGTTGTTCAATTGATGATGAGAAAACAAGAATATCATCTATGTAGACTATAAGCCAATCAAAGTATGGCTTGAGGGTATCATCCATTACCCTCTGAAACTTGGCAGGAGCATTTTTTAGTCCAAATGGAATTACATTCCATTCATAATGCCCGGCTAGTATGCTGAAAGTTGTTTTGAATTTATCTTCTTCTTTCACAGCAACTTGCCAAAATCCTGATTTCAAATCAAACTTTGAAAAAAAATTTGCTCCAGCAATTTGAGTTACCAGGCTGGATTTATTTGGGATGGGATAAGTGTCATCGGTTAGAAATTTATTTAATGGTTTGTAATTTAACACCAATCTAGGGACACCTCTTATCTGTTCAAAATGTTTGTTAACATAAAATCCATAGCAATTCCAAGGACTGATAGATTCTCTAATGAGTCCCTTTTGGAGAAGGCCCTTTATTTCTTCTGCACAAAGTTTTTGATACTCAACATTCATAGGAATAAATCTGCTTTTACAAGGTGTCCCTAAGTAATCATCCTTATAAGGAAGTGACACCTCATGTTTCTTTTGACTCCAAAAAGCAGTAGGATTCTCATAACTCCAAAAAGTCCAATCTCTGTCTAAACAAATAAATTGGACAAATAATTCCCTAAGAGGCATGGCAACTCACACCTTTGTCACAAATGACTATGCAAGAAAAGGAAAAATCAGAGATCTGTAAGTCTCTACCAATACCATAGTCCAATCTATAAATAAGATAAATGACAAAGTTGCTGGTGTAAAAGAAAAGGTGGACAAAACAATAGAAGTGGTAACCCACAAGTCACAAGAATCCACCTGTCATCATGAAGAATTGATGGAGGGACTTGGAGAAGATTTTTCTACGATGGGGAAAACCTTGTTAGAAATTAAAAAAAAAGATCATATTCCTAACAAGCCCATTCCCCAGACATTCATTCTCCCAAATCCTCCAATATCCATTGTGTCTCCTGTATATAAGCCTTCTAAGACAACAATAGAGAAAAAAATCCCTCATCATTTTCCCAAAGGCTAAGATGAACCAGAATCTTCTAAGAAGAATCTATCCTTAGTCTCCATATAGAAACCTTCTTATGAAGATCTCCCTCATCATGTAAGTAGACCAACTGCACCAGATCTCTTAGACAAAGGAAAATTGCCAGAAAGTCAAACTTTTGCAAAAGATTGGTTTCCAGAATGGAATATTGATAGTCTATCTATGGGATAGATTAGACAAATGCTTGATAGGATGTATGTCTCATACAAAGTAATGTGTATGAAAGGGAAAACTGAAATTGAGGCATGCAAATCTATTATACAATGTTTCACTGGAACTTTAAGTAAATGGTGCGACGTGTTTTCATCTGCCATCATGATTTCTAAAATGGAAGCAGAAGTCCTAAGAGATGAATAGGGAGATATTATATATCACCTAGATGGGACTCCCCAGAATAATATGATAGGAGCTCTCACTACTTTGATCCTAGAACACTGGTGTGGCACAGAAGAAGAATTGGCAGATAAACATGAACTAATCCTCATGAATATGAAATGCAGAAAAATGTCTAAATATGAAGAGTTCCATAAAGATTGGACTCAAAGGATATTTGAGGTAAAAGATAGCCAAAATCTGCTATGGAAACAAGTTTATCTAGCAGCCATTCCTAGCAAATTTGTTGAATATTTGAAGATGCAGGAAGTATTCAAAATGCCATATGAAATGTATACTTGGGGAGAAATCTATTCCCTAATTACTAAAGCTCTAGTAGGACTTTGTATAAACATGAAGGTCCACAATTATGTTAATAAATAATCCCACCTTCTAGAAAAAAAATCCATCTGTGAAAAATATGGTCTTTACATCTCCTATCCAGTCAGGAGAAAAAGAAGAAAATGGAAAGAATCAAAAGAAAGAAAAAGGACCAAATATAAGTCAAGGACACATTATTATGAGCCTGAGGATATTAAACTCAAGACTCATTCTAGTCAAGTCTGACAACAAATTCAATGCTGGCTTTGTGGGAAGTCTGGACATATTGCAAGCTCTTGTCCAGAAAATAAAAATTCAAAAATGACAAAAGGGAAATATTTTGAGCAAAAGGCAAAAGAAGCTCAGCAAAAACAACTAGCCCTTAGAACTCATTGTAATAGATGTGGAGCAAACGATCATCAAACAAACCAATGCCCACATCACCCTTTTTTCAAAAGGGAAGAAGTCCACTTAATGCAACAAGGATGTTGCTTTGATTCTACTAATTCTTATGATTTTGAATATGAATCAGAAAAGGAAATTCTATTGCATCAAAACTGCAAATGCAATAACCCAAACTTTTGTTCTTGTGAATGCTCATCTGAAGCTGAAACTGAATCCAGTTCTGAAAATTATGCACAGTTCAAAGAGAAGATAAAAGTTTGCATGTACAACAACACTAACGACCAAGATGCTCAAATGCTTGCCCAGATCAAGGCCCTACCAGAAGGAAACATGAAAAATTCCCTTCTTGAAACCTTCCTGAAAACAATGAATGCAGGACAAAGATACAAAAATCTTGAAACTCTTAACAGGGAAGGTATAAAGCCATTATCTTTAGAAGCCTCTTTTGAAAGAAATACAAAGTCTTTTATCAAGCATAATAAAGAGGCAAAGTTCCAATATACTTCCATTCCTGAACTGGCAAAAGAAATAATATCTTTAAAAAGAGAAGTTGCTGAACAAAAAACCAGACTAAGAGAGTTTGGAGAAGAATCTACAGACTCTTATAAAGTGGATTCTTGGGTGAGGCAAGAAATCAAAATGATAAAATAATTACTGGAATCTCGACCACCTCCACTTGAATATGCACCGGTTGAAATAGAGACTCACAGTGCAACTCAATTACAAGGATTGGGTGCCATGAGAATATTGCCAGTAAAATTTGAGAAATATCATGTCCAGGTAAATCTTGAGATAAATTCTGAAATATTCTATTTAAATTCTCTCCTTGATACATGCTCAGACATGAACCTCATCCACAAAGATTTGATCCCTAGAAAATATTGGTTCCCTAGTAATTTCTCATCTATTAGGCTTGGAAATATTTCCATCAATATGGATTATGAAATTCCAAAAGGCGTTTTACTATTTGGAGATTATGCTCTAGGAATGAGGTTCTTATTATCTGACCTCCCAATAGACTGCATCTTGGGAACTCCATTTTTATCTGCAGTCGAACCTCATGGTTCTGCCCAAACTCCAGGAGGAAGCCCAGGATATTTTATCACAATGCCAAAGATCAAAAATCATCCACCAATCATAAAGATTTTGGCTTTTATTTCTGAACCTCATTCTCATATTGTGTATTGTTCAAAGAATCCTAAGACCATGGTTGTCATTAATGCTTGGGATGATCTTAACAATGTCCCAGTTACAGAAGAAATTGATGACAACTTAGATTGGGAAACTTATACTGAGAACTGGGCTCCACATTGGAAACTTAGAGGTTCTGAAGGTATTGAGTTTGGACTGCCAGTATTTTTTTTAAATACAATCATCCATGTTATCCCTCCTCAACACCTAATAGGGAAAATGCATCAAGCCCCTACAATTGCAGCTCGACAAAAATTGGTCGAAATGGGTGATATTATAAGAATAAGATCCGCCAACATAAACTGGTTCTATCAGCATTCACAGCAATGGAGTCGGACTTATGCTTATTCTTATTTTGAAATCCACAGAATGAGAACTTTGCAATCATGGCCTCAATCAGATCCTTATGAAAAAATGTTGCAGATAAATTATTTTCAATATAAAGCAATGTGGGATCATGTTTGCTTATGGATTGATAGGTATAGGTACTACTATTGCATGGTTAAATTCTCTGAGCAGTTCAGGACAAACACAACACCAGAACCAGACTGGTTTGATACATGGTTGAAAAGGTTTGGCCTAAATCCTAGCACTAGACACCCAGATGTAATAGATACTGCACAGATGTTCCTGTTCCATCAAAGAAATTTTCTAAATACTGTGCATAAACTAAAACAAATCACAGATGCAAAATACTGGATGCTTTTTACAAGAGAAAAACATCCATGGGTAATCCGGGCAAAGTATGTACTACAACAAGATGAATATCGATATGAGGATCCTAAGATGTACCAAGAAATCTATACTCAGCATTGGGACCCATACCAATTCAATCATTTCCATGACCATCCAGTGGAATGAAGAATCTCATAATTAAGAACTATCATGTCTTATTGGCCGATAGTGGTGTCAATCGAATTTTGTGGGTTTATATCATAAACCTCCATAGTGTAATTCAAGTCATATTGGCCGACAATGGTGCCAATCTGTTTCCGTGGGTTTACAACATAAACTCCACTATGTAATAAAAGATATCTTAGAATCTTGGAGAAATTCTCCAACTTTTGGTGTGGTTTGACTCGCATTTCTAAGATTCCTCCGTCCTTCTATATTTTGAATATTATTTTGGTCAGGAAATCTTGCATGATTGTCCTACCAAATCTTAAAACTAGATTTTTCTTTTCTTAGTGGGAATAAAAGGAATGATTTGGTCGAAATCATCTTTCATGATGTCTACCGCCAAATCCTTAAAGTAGATTTGATACCTGACACATCGGGTCAAGTCCTATTCTTGTAATGATTCTCATCTCCAAAAATTTTTGTATATAAGGAGATGAAGAGGTCATGGTGGGGAGGAGTTGTTTTTGAGTCAGTTTAGAGTGTTAAGAGTCCAAGTCTTCTAAGAGCTCCCTTCTGTCTGAGCTTTTCAAGTCTTTCTGAGTGTTTGTAAGAGTGATATAGAGCATCCTGCTCACATTTTGTAATACCCTGGCATAAGATATTTTCGGCTCTCTGATATAATATACAAGTCTTCTGCATGCATTCTGAGTTCTGGATATTGTCTCTTATCATGTATCTCTATTGTATACTCGTTTCTGCTTGCCTATTATTGTAGTTTTCATTCCTTGAAGTTTAAGCTAAAAATTCGCTCAGCGGAAAGATGAAGTTCTTGAGAGGGATTAACCGCAGTTCACTGAGGTCCTGGAGCATATTGTAAGTCCTGCTAGGTAAGGGGCCGCTTAGGACATTTTGGGGTGTTGGGTTGTTTGAGGTTTCATACGGATTTCTCTCTTGGGTTCACATAAGGTTCACCTAGGGGTTTGTCATAGTAATCTGGATTGGTCTGCAAAAAGTAGCAAGAAGTAGAAGGTCAAGCAGCAGGAAGAGCAGAAGCACCAGACAAGTCAACTATTCAAGCTTCATTTCTCCGTCGGAGGAAGCCTCTCAGTCTACAAATGGTATCAGAGCCCTGACATCATTTTCGTGCTGGGTATGATAACAGATCTCTCACTCTGTTATTTTGTTTTATAAGAAATAATCTTGAAAGTCGTATCAAAAGTCTCGGGCCTTTGAAAGACAAGGTTTCCACTCTTGCAACTTTCTGAAGCTGTATCAGAAGTCTCGGGCCTTTGAATTCAGTGACTTATTTATAAGTATAACTAGTTTTTGCCCGAGCAGTCGGCCAGGAGCCTAATCGAAATTCTCTCACTCCGGTGCAGAGGACTAGATTTAAATGCCCTGCTTTTCTATCCAGATTTAGTTAGACATTTCATAATGGATAAAAGCATGTCTTTTAGAGAAATTCAAAATGCAGAAGACACTTCTTCTAGATTATCTACGAGTGGTTTAGAAGGTATGTTTGCTGACAATCAACTTCATAGTCTAAACCATGCCATCATTGAAGAAGTAGAAACCCAACCACAAGCCACTTGGAAATTACCTGCTATTTCTCCTAGTCAAGTATATAAAGATCTCAGCATGTTCCATCTTAAAGCTGTGTCTAGGGTTATAGTTAAAGAATCAGTAAGTCACATACAGCAAAATAGCAACGTCAGCCAGACTATTTCCTTGATAAATGTCAAAGAAGTACAATCTGAAGCCAGAAAGCATAAGACAAATTACCTCCATTTCGGTTGTATTCGCGTGGGTATCAGCCCCCTGGTTCACAAAGGCATTGACTCTTATGTTCTATGTACAATTAGAGACATGACTGACAACAAGTTTACCGATTCTCTGATAGGTTTCATTGTAGCTCCACTCTCAAATGGTCTTGTATATTTTGATTGTTTACCAAATTTCTCTGTATATACTTTTGACGAAAATCTTGGGGATATCCTCAAACTCCAGATCGGGACTACTAGATTTGATATGTGTCAAACTAGAACCAATATATCTATCCAGACTAGGGGATGTTTTAGACATACAAATACTCTCTATCCTGCAATCTTGAATTCTCCCAGTCAATCTTCCCAGTCTAGTACATTGGTTCTCACAGACCCACTAAACCAAAAAATGGAACATCAAACCATTAAATGGGAAAATATTTCTTTCCCTACAAATTGGGTCATAGACACACCAAAAGCTCCCATTCCAATGACAATAACTTCTGCAAGCATCCAAGAGACTCCTTTTTTCTGCTGTTATTTCCTTTCCCCAAAAAACTTTATCTAGAAACAGTTCTTCATTTCCTTCTTCCTCCTCTACTTCATCTTTGTGTTTACATCCATCACTCCAAACCCTAGTATCTTCTTTAGGACATGTTCCTTACAAAGTCCAATGTTTGGATTGTAATAAATTGGTCACACTTTCTACAGTCCCAACATATTAGGAAGAAATCCAACTCTAATTTGAACATGACCATCATAACCCAAGAACAAAGCTCCCACCAACTGTTTCTACTGCAAAAGAACCTTGCCCTCATCCGCAATGTTCTGATTTCCCTTTTACTCATGATTCTCATATATTGGTTATAAAATAAAATCATTATACAAAAGAATCATTAAGATTTGAGAGGGATATTCCAGAAGATGTTAGAAGACCATCCATTCCTGAAATAAGAAAATTTCTTTCTTTAATGAAAGAATGTCCAAAACATTGGGTAAAATTAGAATGGATGAGGATTTGTACACACACCCGGATGCAAAGAACTTTTCCAAGACCACCACAATCGAAGAAACGATAAACTTGTCTGGAAAATGGCAGCGATACATGGAGCTAAACAATACCTTCATCTCATTTTATGAATGGAGATATAGAAGTCAGATAATTAGATCTTTTAAGAAAAAGTCTTGCTCAGATGTTTTACTACACCCATATGTAGCAAAACCAATCTGTTGTTCTGTCCAGACCATTTCTATCTCAGATTTAGGCAAAGAAATCAACAAATTGACAAAGTCATTAAAAGAGCAGGATGATCATAAGGAAAAAGTGCTCCATATCCAGCACCAGAAATTCCATGTTCTTTTGGATATAAAAATACAAGGAAAATGTTTCAGACTCAAGACTTTATTAGACACAGGGTCAAATCTTTGGCAAAAAACACAAGTCAGTGCTATTGGGTTAGGAAATATTCCAAGAGAGATTTCTTTTGAAATCCCTAAAGCCTCCCTATGCTTCAAATATCATTGCCTAAAACTAAAATTTCTTTTGGCAAATATTCCAGTAGCCTGCATCCTAAGAACACCTTTCTTTGCAGTAGTAGAACCTCATGGGTCTACAATATTACCAGATGGGACAACAGGCTATTTTATCATCATTCCATAAAAGGATAAAAGGATCTCTGTCAAACTTCCTTTCATTTATTCTCCAAGGATATCTACTATGGTATATACCATTAGGAATAAAATCCTAAAGATAGAAGAATTGGGAAATCAATAGTCAAATCTGAGGATAAAAGAACAACTAAATCAAAGCCAAATCCAACAAAGAATATTGTTGTTAAAACAAGAGATCACAAAACAAATATGTTTTGAGAATCCTACTACTTTTTGGAGTCAAAAGAAACATGAGGTGTCACTTCCTTATATGGATGATTATTTAGGGACATGTTGTAAAAGCAGAGCTATTCCTATCGATGCTAAGTATCAAAAAAATTGTGCAGAAGAAATAAAGGGCCTTCTCCAAAAGGGACTCATTAGAGAATCTATCAGTCCTTGGAATTGCTATGGATTTTATGTTAACAAACATTCTGAACAGATAAGAGGTGTCCCTAGATTGGTGGTAAATTACAAACCACTAAATAAAGTTCTAGCCGATGACACTTATCCCATCCCAAATAAATCCAGCCTGGTAACTCGAATTGCTGGAGATTTTTTTTTTCAAAGTTTGATTTGAAATCAGGATTTTGGCAAGCTGCTGTGAAAGAAGAAGATAAATTCAAAACAGCTTTCAGCATACCAGCTGGGCATTATGAATGGAATGTAATGCCATTTGGACTAAAAAATGCTTCTGCCAAGTTTCATAGGGTAATGGATGATACCCTCAAGCCATACTTTGATTGGCTTATAGTCTACATAGATTATATTTTTGTTTTCTCATCATAAATTGAACAACATTTCAAGCATATTAAGAAATTTGTTTATAGAATGTTAAACAAGCTGGTCTGGTCTTCTCAAAAAAGAAATTTGAATTGTTCAAAATAGAAGTCAAATATTTAGGTCACAATATAAAAAATGGTGAGCTTCCTTTGCAGACTCATGACGTGGAATTTGCTGACAAGTTCCCAGACAAAATGATTGACAAGGTACAGTTGCAGAGGTTCTTGGGAAGCCTAAATTACATCAGCCATTTTTATAAAGGATGTTCCCAAGATCTAAAATTATTGAATGACAGATTAAAGAAGGATCCCACACCTTGGACAGAGGCACATTCACAAGCAGTCAGAAATATCAAGGTAAAAGCAAAAATACTCCCCTTTACATTGTTGATGATGATCTTCTCAAGATTGTTGAGACATATGCAAACAACATTAGTTGGGGAACAATACTCAAGCAAGTCAGACATAAAAAGGATAACAAAACTGAAGAAATAGTACAGTTTGCTTCTGATTTATGGCATGATGGAGAGATGAATTACTCTGCTCTGGACAAAGAAATAAAAGAAGCTTTAAATGCTATTCATAAATTTGAGATATTTGTTATACACAAGATATTTCATAAGAACTGATGTTGCATCCATGAGTAAAGTTTTCAACAAAGATCTGAAATCTCCAAGAGATTCAAAATTTGCTAGATGGCAAGCCTTATTCAGCAATTTTGATTTCTCTATCGAACACATCAAAGGTGCTACAAATTCCATTCCAGATTTATTAAGCAGAGAACATCTCCAAGAAAAGTGCATGATAATCTCTATCCATTTGAGAGATGGAATTGAAGTATTGACTACTATTCCAGATTCACTTAGCTGGGAACAGTATGTATCAAACTGGAAACCACATTGGGAACTAAGAAGCACTAAAATAATAACCCGTGCAAATCAATTTATCATCCCACACTTGATTCCAGAAATTCGCAGCAGACAAAGTTCAAATATTTTAATTCCTGTTATTAATAGGGCATCTCAAAAAGTTGTCGAAGACCAAGAAGCTCTAGTTGAAAAGTTCCATGATATAGATTGTATTTGGGATATCAGGGTCAATATTGGACATAGTTAGCAATACTTTTGTCTGCAGAGACCCAGGTTGATATGTCACTGGCCAGAAAGGAACCCTGTCATATATTTTCCAAACAGTGACTATGATTATACTCACTACAAAGCCTTATGGTGGGATTTTATCAAGCAAGAAGACTTTTTAACATTAGTCAAGTTCGGAAATGTTTTTATATCTACAATAGGAAGACCTCCAAGTTGGATGGCTGAATGGTGGAAATATTTTGGCTTAAAAAAAAGTGCAATAGACCCAACTATTTTATCCTCAGCTTGCACTCTCCTATCTCCTTTACGGAATATTCAAAGTCTATTCCAAAATGGACCAAACGAAGGAGAAATTCTCTGTCATTTTATTCTAAACCACTTCCAATGGGTCAATAAAGTCAAAACTGGTGTACAGTTTATGAAGGGTCAACCATTTATAACTAGGAAAGTTTATAGCAAAATGTGGGATACATTAAATTCTGTAGATTCTTCTCCAAACTTTATAAGAGTCTGTAGATTCTTCTCCAAACTCTCTTAGTCTGGTTTTTAGTTCAACAACTTCTCTTTTAAAAGAGATTATTTCTTTTTCCAGTTCAGGATTGGAAGTATATTGGAACTTTGCCTCTTTATTATGCTTGATAAAAGACTTTGTATTTCTTTCTAAAGAGGCTTCTAAAAATAATGGCTTTATACCTTCCCTGTTAAGAGTTTCAGGATTTTTGTATCTTTGTCCTGCATTCATTGTTTTCAGGAAGGTTTCAAGAAGGGAATTTTTCATGTTTCCTTCTGGTAGGGCCTTGATCTGGGCAAGCATTTGAGCATCTTGGTCGTTAGTGCTATTGTGCATGCAAACGTTTATCTTCTATCTGAACTGTGCAGAATTTTCAGACCTGGATTCAGTTTCAGCTTCAGATGAGCTTTCACAAGAACAAAAGTTTGGGTTATTGCATTTGTAGTTTTGATGCAATAGAATTTCCTTTTCTGATTCATATTCAAAATCATAAGAATTAGTAGAATCAGAGCAACATCCTTGTAGCATTAAGTGGACTTCTTCCCTTTTGACAAAAGGGTGATGTGGCCATTGGTTTGTTTGATGATCATTTGCTCCACATCTATTACAATGAGTTCTAAGGGCTAGTTTTTTTTGCTGAGCTTCTTTTGCCTTTTGCTCAGAATATTTCCCTTTTGTCATTTTTGAATTTTTATTTTCTGGACAAGAGCTTGCAATATGTCCAAACTTCCCACAAAGCCAGCATTGAATTTGTTGTCTGGCTTGACTAGAATGAGTCTTGAGTTTAATATCCTTAGGCTCATAATAATGTGTCCTTGACTTATATTTGGTCCTTTTTCTTTCTTTTGATTCTTTCCATTTTCTTCCTTTTCTCCTGACTGGATCAGAGATGTAAAGACCATATTTTTCACAGATGGATTTTTTTTCTAGAAGGTGGGATTGTTTATTAACATAATTGTGGACCTTCATGTTTATACAAAGTCCTACTAGAGCTTTAGTAATTAGGGAATAGATTTCGCCCCAAGTATACATTTCATATGGCATTTTGAATACTTCCTGCATCTTCAAATATTCAAGAAATTTGCTCGGAATGGCTGCTAGATAAACTTGTTTCCATAGCAGATTTTGGCTATCTTTTACCTCCAAAACCCTTTAAGTCCAATCTTTATGGAACTCTTCATATTCATACATTTTTCTGCATTTCATATTCATGAGGATCAGCTCATGTTTATCTGCTAATTCTTCTTCTATGCCACACCAATGTTCTAGGATCAAAGTAGTGAGAGATCCTATCATATTATTCTGGGGAGTCCCATCTAGGTGATATATAATATCTCCCTATTAATCTCTTAGGACTTCTTCTTCCATTTTAGAAATCATGATGGGAGATGAAAACACTTCCCACCATTTACTTAAAGTTCCAGTGAAACATTGTATAATAGATTTGCATGCCTCAATTTCAGTTTTCCCTTTCATACACATTGCTTTGTATGAGACATACATCCTATCGAGCATTTGTCTAATCCGTCCCACAGATAGACTATCAATATTCCATTCTAGAAACCAATCTTCTGCAAAAGTTTGACTTTCTGGCAATTTTCCTTTGCCTAAGAGATCTGGTGCAGGCGGTCTACTTACATGATGAGGGAGATCTTCATAAGAAGGTTTTTGTATGGAGACTAATGATAGATTCTTCTTAGAAGATTATGGTTCATCTTGGCCTTTGGGAAAATGATGAGGGATTTTTTTCTCTATTGTTGTCTCAGAAGGCTTATATACAGGAGACACAATGGATATTGGAGGATTTGGGAGAATGAATTGTTGGTTGTGGAGCCTGATTATCTTCCTGATTCAGAGGTCCTTGCTTTCAGCCGTGTTTATACCCCATGAAGTATTTACACCCCAGAAGTATGTACACTCTTCCACGCGGGGGAGTGCAGAGGGGTGGTACCCCCTCTGTGGGGTTCGGGGGGTCTGGGGGCAAGCGGGCCCCCCAGTGGGGGTTCGGGGGTGAAGCCCCCGAAGAAAAAATTGCCTTATAAAAGTATATTGTAATTTCATTGTAAATCTGGACTGTTCATTATAAGGTCTTAGATCTAACGGTAGAGAGTATGTTAGGGGTTTTTTTTTCCCTAGAAGGCAACCCTCTTTTATGAGGGAAATGTATTGCGGCTATGGTTGGTGGTGAATATTGTATTCTGAGAGAGGAGACTGTGAGAGAAAGAAGAGGAAGTTACAACGGGTTTTGATGTAGGTTGTAACCCTTCATTTGTTGGATAATAATAAAGGAAGGACCTGGCAATTTCTCTGGTGGACGTAGCCCACACTGGTTGAACCACGTAAATATGTGTCTCTCTTGTATTGTGTATCTTCTGTGTTTTGTTTCTGCATTTGTTTTATTTTATTTCTCCACGGTCCTGTTTTTCTAACAACTGGTATCAGAGCGTAAGGTAACTCGCAGGAAAAGAGGGTTCCTGGTTCGAGTGGGAGCAATGTCGGAAGATAGAAAGTTTAGGGTCAAGAAATTTAACGGCCAAAACTACTAGTTATGGAAGATGCAGATGGAAGACTATTTATATCAGAAGGATCTATTCCTACCATTGAGCGGAGTATCAAAAAAGCCGACGGCCATGAAGGACGAAGAATGGGAGATTCTTGACAGAAAGGCTCTAGGAACGATACGGTTGAGCCTAGCAGCGTCGGTGGCTTTCAATATTTCAAAAGAAAAGACAACGAAGGGTTTGATGGATGCGTTGGCCAAATTGTATGAAAAACCCTCGGCGTCGAATAAGGTATTTCTAATGAAGAGATTATTTAATATGAAGATGTCAGAAGG
>ML804938.1:164942-205907 GCA_009831015.1 Picea engelmannii | reverse complement strand
TCTCCTTCCAACATCTGAACTTTAGGATTTTGGGCTATTTTCTTCCATTCATAGAAAGAGATCCAAATATTCTTTTCAGTAATAAAGTTTTTCCAATATTTTGACAATTTGGCTTTTTCTCCTTCTGTGGTAGAGATGTTGAATTCAGATGTTTCAGGATTAGTAAACACATCCCAATTCAGCATTTTCTTGATCCAAACTTCTTCAATGGATCCTTTGGGACATCCGAACATGACAGAATGAAATTTATGAATTTCATCAATGGATGGTCTTTTGATAGATTCAGGAAGAGGATTTGTGAATCTACAATCAGGGATGACCTGATCACACTGTTCAATATAACCTAACCCATATTTTGGTGTTCCGGGAGGTCTCATTCCTTTATAAATATCTTGAAGTCTTGGATCTAAGGTCCCGATAGTTGGCATATAATGAGTCATAAGACGATGCTGAGACTCAGAAGTTGAAACAGAACTTTCTACAGTATTATACACATGACGAAAATCTACTGAAGAATCCATGTGAGAAGTAACAACTATAACTACACAGAGAAGCAGGGCGTTTAAATCTAGTCTTCTGCATCGGAGTGAGAGAATTTCGATTAGGCTCCTGGCCAACTGCTCAGGCAGAGACTAGTTATACTTATAAATAATTCGCAGAAGTGGAGACCTTGTCTTTCAAAGGCCCGAGACTTCTGATACGGCTTCAAAAAGTCGCAAGAGTGGAAACCTTGTCTTTCAAAGGCCCAAGACTCTTGATACGTCTTTCAAGATTTTTTCTTATAAAACTAAATAACAGATCTCATTTTCAAGATTCTTTATTATAAGCCGTGACATCATTTTTGTGCTGGGTATGATAACATATCTCTCACTCTGTTATTTTGTTTTATAAGAAAGAATCTTGAAAGCCATATCAAGAGTCTCGGGCCTTTGAAAGACAAGGTTTCCACTCTTGCGAATTTCTGAAGCTGTATCAGAAGTCTCGGGCCTTTGAAAGACAAGGTTTCCACTTCTGTGACTTCTTTATAAGTATAACTAGTTTCTGCCTAAGCAGTCGGCCAAGAGCCTAATCGAAATTCTCTCACTCCGGTGCAGAGGACTAGATTTAAAGGCCCTGCTTTTCTGTGCAGATTTAGTTAGACATTTCACAATGGATAAAAGCATGTCTTTTAGAGAAATTCAAAATGCAGAAGATAATTCTTCTAGATTATCTACGAGTGGTTTAGAAGGTATGTTTGTTGACAGTCAACTTCATAGTCTAAACCATGCCAGCATTGAAGAAGTAGAAACCCAGCCACAAGCCGCTTGGAAATTACCTGCTATTTCTCCTAGTCAAGTATATAAATATCTCAGCATGTTCCATCTTAAAGCTATGTCTAGGGTTATAGTTAAAGAATCAGTAAGTCGCATACAACAAAATAGCGATGTCATCCAGACTATTTCCTTGATAAATGTCAAAGAAGCACAATCCGAAGCCAAAAAGCATAAGACAAATTACCTCCATTTCGGTTGTATTCGTGTGGGTATCAGCCCCCTGGTTCACAAAGGCATTGACTCTTATGTTCTATGTACAGTTAGAGACATGACTCACAACAAGTTTACTGATTCTCTGATAGGTGGCATTGTAGCTCCACTCTCAAATGGTCCTGTATATTTTGATTGTTTTCCAAATTTCTCTGTATATACTTTTGACGGAAATCTTGGGAATATCCTCAAACTCCATATGAGGACTACTAGATTTGATATGTGTCAAACTAGAACCAATATCTCTATCCAGACTAGGGGATGTTTTAGACATACAAATACTCTCTATCCTGCAATCTTGAATTCTCCCAGTCAATCTTCCCAGTCTAGTACATTGGTTCTCACAGACCCACTAAACCAAAAAATGGAACATCAAACCATTAAATGGGAAAATATTTCTTTCCCTACAAATTGGGTCATAGACACACCAAAAGTTCCTATTCTAAGGAAAATAACTTTTGCAAGCATCCAGGAGACTCCTTTTTCTGCTGCTATTTCCTTTCCCCAATTTTTTTTATCTAGAAACAGTTCTTCATTTCCTTCTTCCTCCTCAACTTCATCTTTGTGTTTATATCCATCACTCCAAACCCTAGTATCTTCTTTAGGACATGTTCCTTACAAAGTCCAATGTTTGGATTGTAATAAATTGGTCACACTTTCTACAATCCCAGCATATGAGGAAGAAGGCCAAATCCAATTTGAACATGACTATCATAACCCAAGAACAAAGCTCCCACCAACTGTTTCTACTGCAAAAGAACCTTGCCCTCATCCGCAATGTTCTGATTTCCCTTTTCCTCATGATTCTCATATATTGGTTATAAAAGAAAATCCGTATACAGAAGAATCATTAATATTTGAAAGGGATATTCCAGAAGATGTTAGAAGACCATCCATTCTTGAAATAAGAAAATTTATTTCTTTAATGAAAGAATGTCCAAAACATTGGGTAAAATTAGAATGGATGAAAGAGATTCTAAATTGGGATTTGTACACTCACCTAGATGCAAAGAACTTTTCCAAGACCACCACAATCGAAGAAAAGATAAACTTGTCTAGAAAATGGCAGCAATACATGGAGCTAAACAATACCTTCATCTCATTTTATGAATGGAGATATAGAAGTCAGATAATGAGATCTTTTAAGAAAAAGTCTTTCTCATATGTTTTACTACACCCACATGTAGCAAAACCAATCTGTTGTTCTGTCTAGACCATTTCTATCTCAGATTTAGGCAAATAAATAAGCAAATTGAAAAAGTCATTAAAAGAGAAGCATGATCAAAAGGACCAAGTGCTCCATATCCAGCACCAGAAATTCCATGTTCTTTTGGATATAAAAATACAAGGAAAATATTTCAGACTCAAGACTTTATTAGACACAGGGTTAGATCTTAATCTTTTGAATAACGATATTATCACTGTTCAATTCTGGCAAAAAACACAAGTCAATGCTATTGGGTTAGGAAATATTCCAAGAGAGATTTCTTTTGAAATCCCTAAATCCTCCCTATGCTTCAAAGATCATTGCATAAAACTAAAATTTCTTTTGGCAAATATTACAGTAGTCTGCATCCTAGGAACACCTTTCTTTGCAGCAGTAGAACCTCATGGGTCTACCATATTACCAGATGGGACAACAGGTTATTTTATCAGCATTCCATCAAAGGATAAAATGATCTTTGTCAAACTTCCTTTCATTTCTTCTCCAAGGATATCTACTATGGTATATACCATTAAGAATAAAATCCTAAAGATAGAAGAATTAAGAAATCAACAGTCAAATCTGAGGATAAAAGAACAGCGAAATCAAAGCCAAATCCAACAAAGAATATTGTTGTTAAAACAAGAGATCACAGAACAAATATGTTCTAAGAATCCTACTGCCTTTTGGAGTCAAACGAAACATGAGGTGTCACTTCCTTATAAGGATGATTACTTAGGGACACCTTGTAAAAGTAGAGCTATTCCTATGAATGTTGAGTATCAAAAACTTTGTGCAGAAGAAATAAAGGGCCTTCTCCAAAAGGGACTCATTAGAGAATCTATCAGTCCTTGGAACTGCTATGGATTTTATGTTAACAAACATTCTGAATAGATAAGAGGTGTCCCTATATTGGTGGTACATTACAAACCACTAAATAAAGTTCTTGCCGAGGACACTTATCCCATCCCAATTAAATCTAGCCTGGTAACTCGAATTGTTGGAGCAATTTTTTTTTCAAAGTTTGATTTGAAATCAGGATTTTGGCAAGTTGCTATGAAAGAAGAAGACAAATTCAAAAAAACTTTCAGCATACTAGTCGGGCATTATGAATGGAATATAATGCCATTTGGACTAAAAAATGCTCCTGCCATATTTCAGAGGGTAAGGGATGATACCCTCAAGCCATACTTTGATTGGCTTATAATCTACATAGATGATATTCTTGTTTTCTCATCATCAATTGAACAACATTTCAAGCATCTTAAGAAATTTGTACAGATTGTTAAACAAGCTGGTCTGGTCTTCTCAAAAAAGAAACTTGAATTGTTCAAAACAAAAGTCAAATATTTAGGTCACAATATAAAAAATGGTGAGCTTACTTTGCAAACTCATGCCGTGGAATTTGCTGACAAGTTCCCAGACAAAATAATTGACAAGGTACAGTTGCAAAGGTTCTTGGGAAGCCTAAATTACATCAACCATTTTTATAAAGGATGTGCCCAAGATCGAAAATTATTGAATGACAGATTAAAGAAGGATCCTACACCTTGGACAGAGGCACATTCACAAGCGATCAGAAATATCAATGTAAAAGCAAAAACACTCCCCTTACTTTACATTGTTGATGATGATCTTCCCAAGATTGTCAAGACAGATGCAAGAAAAATTGGTTGGGGAGAAGTACTCAAGCAAGTCAGACAGAAAAAGGATAAGAAAACTGAAGAAATAGTACAATTTGCTTCTGGGTTATGGCATGATGGAGAGAATAATTACTCTTCTCTGGACAAAGAAATAAAAGCAGCTTTAAATGCTATTCATAAATTTGAGATATTTCTTATACACAAGAAATTCTTGTTAAGAACTGATGCTGCAACCATGAGTAAAGTTTTGAACAAAGATCTAAAATCTCCAAGGGATTAAAAATTTGCTAGATGGCAAGCCTTATTTAGCAATTTTGATTTATCTATCGAACACATCAAAGGTGCTACAAATTCCATTCCAGATTTCTTAAGCAGAGAACATCTCCAAGAAAAGTGCATGATAATCTCTGTCCAGTTGAGAGATGGAGTTGAAGTATTGACTACTATTCCAGATTCACTTAGCTGGGAACAGTATGTATCAAACTGGAAACCACATTGAGAATTAAGAAGCACTAAAGTAATAACCCGTGCAAATAAAGTTATCAGCCCACACTTGATTCCATAAATTTGCAGCAGACAAAGTTCAAATATTTTAATTCATGTTATTAATAGGTCATCTCAAAAAGTTGTCGAAAGACCAAGTAGATCTAGTTGACAAGTTGCATGATATAGATTGTATTTGGGATATCAGGGATTATCTTGGACATAGTCAGCAATACTTTTGTCTGCAGAGACCCAGGTTGATATGTCACTGGCCAGAAAGGAACCCTGCCATATATTTTCCGAACTGTGACTATGATTATACTCACTACAAAGCCTTATGGTGGGATTTTATCCAGCAAGAAGACTTTTTAACATTAGTCAAGTTCGGAAATGTTAATACATCTACAACAGGAAGACCTCCAAGTTGGATGGTTTAAGGGTGGAAAGATTTTGGCTTAAACAAAAGTGCAATAGACCCAACTATTTTATCCTCATCTTGCCCTCTCCTATCTCCTTTACAAAATATTCAAAGTCTATTCCAAAATGGACCAAACGAAGGAGAAATTATCTGTTATTTTATTCTGAACCATTTCCAATCGGTCACTAAAGTCAAAACTGGTATACAGTTTATGAATGGTCAATCATTTATAACTAGGAAAGTTTATAGCAAAATGTGGGATACATTAAATTATGAAGAAAGATTTCATACCCACATTGAAAATGACTAGAGAAATAAAATTTAAGTCTTATTGGCTGACAGTAGTGTCAATCGGTTTCCATGGGTTTACGTCATAAACCTCCACTTTGTAACTTAAAGTCTTATTGGCCGACAATGGTGCCAATCTGTTTCCGTGGGTTTACAACATAAACTCCACTGTGTAATAAAAGGTATCTTAGAAACTTGGAGCACTTCTCCAACTTTTGGCGTGGTTTGACCCGCATTTCTAAGATTCCTCCGTCCTTCTATATTTTGAATAATCTTTTGGTCAGGAAATCTTGCATGATTGTCCTGCCAAATCTTAACACTAGATTTTCTTTTCTTAGTGGGAATAAAAGGACTGATTTGGTCAGAAGCATCTTGCATGATGTCTACCACCAAATCCTTAAAGTAGATTTGTTACTCGACACATCGGGTCAAGTCCTATTCTTGTAATGATTCTCATCTCTGAAAAAATTGTATATAAGGAGATGAAGAGGTCATTGTAGGGAGGAGTTTTTCTTGAGTCAGTTTAGAGTGTTAAGAGTCCGAGTCTTCTAAGAGCTTCCTTCTGTCTGATCTTTTCAAGTCTTTCAAAGTGTTTGTAAGAGTGAGATAGAGAATCCTGCTCACATATTGTAATACCCTGGCATAAGAGCTTTTCGGCTCTCTCATATAATATAAAAGTATTCTGCATGCATTCTGAGTTCTGGATATTGTCTCTTATCATGTATCTCTTCTTTATACTCGTTTCTGCTTTCCTAATATTGCAGTTTGTGTTCCTTGAAGTTTAAGCTAAAAATTCACTCAAGGGAAAGATAAAGTTCTTAAGAGGGATTAGCTGTAGTTCGTTGAGGTCCTGGAACATCTTGTAAGTCCCACTAGGCAAGGGGCCGCTTAGGGCAGTTTGGGGTGTTGGGTTGTTTGAGGGTTCATATGGATTTCTCTCTTGGGTTAGCATAAGGTTCACCTTGGGGTTTTTCATAGTAATCTGGATTGGTCTGCAAAACGTAGCAAGAAATAGAAGTTCAAGCAACAGGAAGAGTAGAAGCATGAGAGAAGTCAACTATTCAAGATTCATTTCTCCGTCAGAAGAAGCCTCTGAGTCAACAAATGGTATCAGAGCCATGACATCATTTTCGCGCCAGGTATGATAACATATCCCTCACTCTGTTATTTTGTTTTATAAGAAAGAATATTGAAAGTCTTATCAAGAGTCTCGGGCCTTTGAAAGACAAGGTTTCCACTCTTGTGACTTTCTGAAGCCGTATCAGAAGTCTCGGGCCTTTGAAAGACAATTTTTCCACTTCTGTGACTTCTTTATAACTATAGCTAGTCTCTGCCTGAGTAGTCGGCCAGGAGCCTAATCGAAATTCTCTCACTCTGGTGCAAAAGACTAGATTTAAACGCCCTGCTTTTTTGTGCAGTGATAGTTGTTTCTTCTCACATGGATTCTGCTGTAGCTTTTCGTCATGTGTATAATACTGTAGAAAGTTCTGTTTCAACTTCTGAGTCTAAGCATTGTCTTATGATTCACTATATGCCAACTATCGAGACCTTAGATCCAAGACTTCAAGATATTTATAAAGGAATGAGACCTCCCAGAACACCAAAATATGGGTTAGGTTATATTGAACAGTGTGATCAGGTCATCCCTGATTGTAGATTCACAAATCCTCTACCTGAATCTATCAAAAGATCATCCATTGATGAAATTCATAAATTTCATTTTGTCATGTCTGCATGTCCCAAAGGATCCATTGAAGAAGTCTAGATCAAGAAAATGTTGAATTGGGATTTGTTTACTAATCTGGAAACATTTGACTTCAAAATCTCTACCACAGAAGGAGAAAAAGCCAAATTGTCAAAAGATTGGCAAAACTTAATTACTGAAAAGACTATTTGGATCTCTTTCTATGAATGGAAGAAAATAGCCCAAAATCCTGAAGTTCAGATGTTGGAAGGAGAAGTAGTAACATCTCCTCGTCATAGGTGGAAACGTTTAGAAGGACAAACAATTGAATCTACATCAACTTTTCCTCTATTTAAAGGTATTGTCCTAGAAGACAATAATAGGTAAGTCAGAGTTGTACCTTTGATGCTTGTAGATGAAGCCACCCAACTTTCGGGTGTTAACAGAAAAGTCCAATCTCTATCTGAATAGATAAATTGGACAAATACTGCCTCAAGAGGCATGGAAACTCACACCTTTGTCACAAAATGATTATGCAAGAAAAGGACAAATCAAATATCTTCAAGTCTCTACCAATACCATAGTCCAACCTATAAATCAGATAAATGACAAAGTTGTTGATGTAAAAGAAAAGGTGGACAAAACAATAGAAGTTGTAACCCACAAGTCACAAGAATCCACCTGTCATCATGAAGAATTGATGGAAGGACTTGGAGAAGCTTTTTCTACGATGGGGAAAATCTTGTTAGAAATTAAAAAAAAATATCATATTCCTGACAATCCCATTCCCCAGACATTCATTCTCCCAAATCCTCCAATATTCATTGTGTCTCCTGTATATAAGCTTTCTGAGACAACAATAGAGAAAAAATCCCCTCATCATTTTCCCAAAGGCTAAGAAGAACCAGAATCTTCTAAGAAGAATCTATCCTTAGTCTCCATACATAAACCTTCTTATGAAGATCTCCCTCATCATGTAAGTAGACCGCCTGCACCAGATCTCTTAGGCAAAGGAAAATTGCCAGAAAGTCAAACTTTTGCAGAAGATTGGTTTCCAGAATGGAATATTGATAGTCTATCTGTGGGATAGATTAGAAAAATGCTCGATAGGATGTATGTCTCAAACAAAGTAATGTGTATGAAAGGTAAAACTGAAATTGAGGCATGCAAATCTATTATACAATGTTTCAGTGGAACTTTAAGTAAATGGTGGTAAGTGTTTTCATCTCCCATCATGATTTCTAAAATGGAAGCAGAAGTCCTAAGAGATGAGAAGGGAGATATTATATATCACCTAGATGGGACTCCCCAGAATAATATGATAGGAGCTCTCACTACATTGATCCTAGAACATTGGTGTGGCACAGAAGAAGAATTGGCAAATAAACATGAACTGATCCTCATGAATATGAAGTGCAGAAAAATGTATGAATATGAAGAGTTCCATAAAGATTTGACTCAAAGGATCTTTGAGGTAAAAGATAGCCAAAATATGCTATGGAAACAATTTTATCTAGCATCCATTCCGAGCAAATTTGTTGAATATTTGAAGATGCAGGAAGTATTCAAAATGCCATATCAAATGTATACTTGAGGAGAAATATATTCCCTAATTACTAAAGCTCTAGTAGGACTTTGTATAAACACAAAGGTCCACAATTATGTGAATAAACTATCCCACCTTCCAGACAGAAAATCCATCTGTGAAAAATATGGTCTTTACATCTCCGATCCAGTCAGGAGAAAAAGAAGAAAATGGAAAGAATCAAACGAAAGAAAAAGGACCAAATATAAGTCAAGGACACATTACTATGAGCCTGAGGATATTAAACTCAAGACTCATTCTAGTCAAGCCAGACAACAAATTCAATGCTGGCTTTGTGGGAAGTCTGGTCATATTGCAAGCTCTTGTCCAGAAAATAAAAATTCAAAAATGACAAAATGGAAATATTTTGAGCAAAAGGCAAAAGAAGCTCAGCAAAAACAACTAGCCCTTAGAACTCATTGTAATAGATGTGGAGCAAATGATCATCAAACAAACCAATGCCCACATCACCCCTTTGTCAAAAGGGAAGAAATCCATTTAATGCAACAAGGATGTTGCTCTGATTCTACTGATTCTTCTGATTTTGAATATGAATCAGAAAAGGAAATTCTATTGCATCAAAACTGCAAATGCAATAACCCAGACTTTTGTTCTTGTGAAATCTCATCTGAAGTTGAAACTGAATCCAGTTCTGAAAATTATGCACAGTTCAAAGAGAAGATAAAAGTTTGCATGTACGACAACACTAACGACCAAGATGCTCAAATGCTTGCCCAGATCAAGGCCCTACCAACAGGAAACATGAAAAATTCCCTTCTTGAAACCTTCCTGAAAACAATGAATGCAGGACAAAGATACAAAAATCCTGAAACTCTTAACAGGGAAGATATAAATCCATTATTTTTAGAAGCCTCTTTTAAAAGAAATACAAAGTCTTTTATCAAGCATAATAAAGAGGAAAAGTTCCAATATACTTCCATTCCTGAACTAGCAAAAGAAATAATCTCTTTAAAAAGAGAAGTTGTTGAACTAAAAACCAGACTAAGAGAGTTTGGAGAAGAATCTACAGACTCTTATAAAGTGGATTCTCGGGCGAGGCAAGAAATCAAAATGATAAAAGAATTACTGGAACCTCAACCAGCTCCACTTGAAGATGCACCGGTTGAAATATAGACTCACAGTGCACCCCAATTTCAAGGATTGGATGCCATGAGAATATTGCCAGTAAAATTTCAGAAATATCATGTCCAGGTAAATCTTGAGATAAATTCTGAAATATTATGTTTAAATGCTCTCCTTGATACAGGATCAGACATGAACCTCATCCACAAATATTTGATCCCTAGCAAATACTGGTTCCCCAGTAATTTCTCAGCTATTGGGCTTGGAAATATTTCCACCAATATGGATTATGAAATTCCAAAAGGCATTTTACTATTTGGAGATTATGCTCTAGGAATGAGGTTCTTATTATCTGACCTCCTAGTAGACTGCATCTTAGGAAATCCATTTTTATCTGCAGTCGAACCTCATGGTTCTGCCCAAAATCCGGGAGGAAGGCCAGGATATTTTATGTCAATGCCAAAGATAAAAAATCATCCACCAATGAGAAATATTTTGGCTTTTATTTCTGAACCTCATTCTCATATTACGTATTGTTCAAAGAAGCCTAAGACCATGGTTGTCATTAATGCTTGGGATGATCTTAACAATGTCCCAGTTACATAAGAAATTGATGACAACTTAGATTGGGAAACTTATACTGAGAATTGGGCTCCACATTGGGAACTCAGAGGTTCTGAAGGTATTGAGTTTGGACTGCCAGGATTTTTGATAAATACAAGCATCCATGTTATTCCTCCTCAACACCTAATAGGGAAAATGCATCAAGCCAATACAATTGCAGCTCGACAAAAATTGGTCGAAATGGGTGATATTAGCAAAATAAGATCCGCCAACAGAAACTGGTTCTGTCAGCATTCACAACAATGGAGCCAGACTTATGCTTATTCTTATTTTGAAATCCACAGAATGAGAACTTTGCAATCATGGCCTCAATCAGATCCTTATGAAAAGTTGTTTTAGATAAATTATTTTCAATATAAAGCAATGTGGGATCATGTTTGCTTATGGACTGACAGGTACAGGTACTACTATTGCATGGTTAAATTCTCTGAGCAATTAAGGACAAACACAACACCAGAACCAGACTGGTTTGATACATGGTGGAAAAGGTTTTGCCTAAATCATAGCGCCATACACCCAAATGTAATAGATATTGCACAGATGTTCCTGTTCCATCAAAGAAATTTTCCAAATACTTTGCATAAAGAAAAACAAATCACAGATGCAGAATATCGGATGCTTTTTACAAGAGAAAAACATCAATGGGTAATCCGAGAAAAGTATGTACTACAACCAGATGAAGATCGAGATGAGGATCCTAAGAAGTACCAAGAAATCTATACTCAGTATTGGGACCCAAACCAATTCAATCATTTCCATGACCAGCCAGTGGAATGAAGAATATCATAATTAAGAACTATCATGTCTTAATGGCTGATAGTGGTGTCAATCGATTTCCGTGGTTTACATCATAAACCTCCACAATGTAATTCAAGTCTTATTGGTTGACAATGGTGCCAACCTATTTCCGTGGGTTTACAGCTTAAACTCCACTATGTAATAAAAGATATCTTAGAAACTTGGAGCACTTCTCCAACTTTTGGCTTGGTTTGACCCACATTTCTAAGATTCCTCCGTCCTTCTATATTTTGAATATTGTTTTGGTCAGGAAATCTTGCATGATTGTCCTGCCAAATATTAAAACTAGATTTTGCTTTTCTTAGTGGGAATAAAATGACTAATTTGGTCGAAAGCATCTTGCATGATGCCTACCGCCAAATCCTTAAAGTAGATTTGATACCTGACACATTGGTTCAAGTCCTATTCTTGTAATGATTCTCATCTCCAAAAATTTTTGTATATAAGGAGATGAAGAGGTCATGGTGGGGAGGAGTTGTTTTTGAGTCAGTTTAGAGTGTTAAGAGTCTGAGTCTTCTAAGAGCTCCCTTTTGTCTGAGCTTTTCGAGTCTTTCTGAGTGTTTGTAAGAGTGAGATAGAGCATCCTACTCACATATTGTAATACCCTGGCATAAGAGATTTTCGGCTCTCTGATATAATATAAAAGTCTTCCGCATGCATTTTGAGTTCTGGATATTGTCTCTTATCGTGTATCTCTGTTGTATACTCGTTTCTGCTTGCCTATTATTGCAGTTTGCGTTCCTTGAAGTTTAAGCTAAAAATTCGCTCAGGGGAAAGATAAAGTTCTTGAGAGGGATTAACCGCAATTCGCTGAGGTCCTGGAGCATCTTGTAAGTCCCACTAGGCAAGGGGCCGCTTAGGATAGTTTGGGGTGTTGGGTTGTTTGAGGGTTCATACAGATTTCTCTCTTGGGTTCAAATAAGGTTCACCTGCGGGTTTGTCATAGTAATTTGGATTGGTCTGCAAAAAGTAGCAAGAAGTGGAAGGTCAAGCAACATGAAGAGCAGAAGCACGAGACAAGTCAACTATTCAAGCTTCATTTCTCTGTCGGAGGAAGCCTCTAAGTCTACAAATGGTATCAGAGCCATGACATCATTTTTGTGCCGTGTATGATAACAAATTTCTCACTCTGTTATTTTGTTTTATAAGAAAGAATCTTGAAAGCCGTATCAAGAGTCTCGGCCCTTTGAAAGACAAGGTTTCCACTCTTGTGACTTTCTGAAGCCGTATCAGAAGTCTCAGGCCTTTGAAAGACAAGGTTTCCACTTCAACAACTTCTTTATAAGTATAACTAGTTTTTGCCTGAGCAGTCGGCCAGGAGCCTAATCAAAATTCTCTCACTTCGGTGCTGAGGACTAGATTTAAACACCCTACTTTTCTGTGCATATTTAGTTAGACATTTCACATTGGATAAAAGCATGTCTTTTAGAGAAATTCAAAAAGCAAAAGACACTTCTTCTAGATTATCTACGAGTGGTTTAGAAGGTATGTTTGCTGACAATCAACTTCATAGTCTAAACCATGTCAGCATTGAAGAAGTAGAAACCCAGCCACAAGCCGCTTGGAAATTACCTTCTATTTCTCCTAGTCAAGTATATAAAGATCTCAGCATGTTCCATATTAAAGCTATGTCTAGGGTTATAGTTAAAGAATCAGTAAGTCGCATACAACAAAATAGCGATGTCATCCAGACTATTTCCTTGATAAATGTCAAAGAAGTACAATCCGAAGCCAGAAAGAATAAGACAAATTACCTCCATTTCGGTTGTATTCGTGTGGGTATCAACCCCTTCGTTCACAAAGGCATTGACTCTTATGTTCTATGTACAGTTAGAGACATGAATCGCAACAAGTTTAGTGATTCTCTGATAGGTTTCATTGTAGCTCCACTCTCAAATGGTCCTGTATATTTTGATTGTTTTCCAAATTTCTCTGTATATACTTTTGATGAAAATCTTGGGGATATCCTCAAACTCCAGATCAGGACTACTGGATTTGATATGTGTCAAAATAGAACCAATATCTCTATCCATACTAGGGGATGTTTGAGACATACAAATACTCTCTATCCTGCAATCTTGAATTCTCCCGGTCAATCTTCCCAGTCTATTACATTGGTTCTCACAGACCCACTAAACCAAAAAATCGAACATCAAACCATTAAAGGGGAAAATCTTTCTTTCCCTACAAATTTGGTCATAGACACACCAAAAGTTCCTATTCCAAGGACAATAACTTCTGCAAGCATCCAAGAGACTCCTTTTTCTGCTGCTATTTCCTTTCCCCAAAAATCTTTATCTAGAAATAGTTCTTCATTTCCTTCTTCCTCCTCTACTTCATCTTTGTGTTTACATCCATCACTCCAAACCCTAGTATCTTCTTTAGGACATGTTCCTTACAAAGTCCAATGTTTGGATTGTAATAAATTGGTCACACTTTCTACAGTCCCAGCATATGAGCAAGAAGGCCAACTCCAATTTGAACATGACCATCATAACCCAAGAACAAAGCTCCCACCAACTGTTTCTACTGCAAAAGAACCTTGCCCTCATCCGCAATGTTCTCATTTCCCTTTTCCTCATGATTCTCATATATTGGTTATAAACACAAATCCTTATACAGAAGAATCATTAAGATTTGAGAGGGATATTCCAGAAGATGTTAGAAGACCATCCATTCTTGAAATAAGAAAATTTCTTTCTGTAATGAAAGAATGTCCAAAACATTGGGTAAAATTAGAATGGATGAAAGAGATGCTAAATTTGGATTTCTACACTCACCTAGATGCAAAGAACTTTTCCAAGACCACCACAATCGAAGAAAAGATAAACTTGTCTAGAAAATGGAAGCAATACATGGAGCTAAACAATACCTTCATCTCATTTTATGAATGGAGATATAGAAGTCAGATAATGAGATCTTTTAAGAAAAAGTCTTGCTCAGATGTTTTACTACACCCATATGTAGCAAAACCAATCTGTTGTTTTGTCCAGACCATTTCTATCTCAGATTTAGGCAAAGAAATCAACAAATTGAAAAAGTCATTAAAAGAGAAGGATGATCAAAAGGACCAAGTGCTCCATATCCAGCGCCATAAATTCCATGTTCTTTTGGATATAAAAATACAAGGAAAATCTTTCAGACTCAAGACTTTATTAGACACATGGTCAGATCTTTGGCAAAAAACACAAGTTAGTGCTATTGGGTTAGGAAATATTCCAAGAGAGATTTCTTTTGAAATCCCTAAATCCTCCCTATGCTTCAAAGATCATTGCCTAAAACTAAAATTTCTTTTGGCAAATATTCCAGTAGTCTGCATCCTAGGAACACCTTTCTTTGCAGCAGTAGAACCTCATCGGTCTACCATATTACCAAATGGGACAACAAGCTATTTTATCAGCATTCCATCAAAGTATAAAAGGATCTCTGTCAAACTTCCTTTCATATCTTCTCTAAGGATATCTACTATGGTATATACCATTAAGAATAAAATCCTAAAGATAGAAGAATTAAGAAATCAACAGTCAAATCTGAGGATAAAAGAACAACTAAATCAAATCCAAATCCAACAAAGAATATTGTTGTTAAAACAAGAGATCACAGAACAAATATGTTATGAGAATCCTACTACTTTTTGGAGTCAAAAGAAACATGAGGTGTCACTTCCTTATAAGGATGATTACTTAGGGACACGTTGTAAAAGCAGAGCTATTCCTATTAATGTTGAGTATCAAAAACTTTGTGTAGAAGAAATAAAGGGCCTTCTCCAAAAGGGACTCATTAGAGAATCTATCAGTCCTTGGAACTACTATGGATTTTATGTTAACAAACGTTCTGAACAGATAAGAGGTGTCCCTAGATTAGTGATAAATTACAAACCACTAAATAAAGTTCTAGCCGATGACACTTATCCCATCCCAAATAAATCCAACATGGTAACTCGAATTGATGGAGATTTTTTTTTTCAAAGTTTGATTTGAAATCAGGATTTTGGCAAGTTGCTGTGAAAGAAGAAGATAAATTCAAGACAACTTTCAACATACCAGCTGGGCATTATGAATGGAATGTAATGCCATTTGGACTAAAAAATGCTCCTGCCAAGTTTCATAGGGTAATGGATGATACCCTCAAGCCATACTTTGATTGGCTTATAGTTTACATAGATGATATTCTTGTTTTCTCATCATAAATTGAACAACATTTCAAGCATCTTAAGAAATTTGTTTATAGATTGTTAAACAAGCTGGTTTGGTCTTCTCAAAAAAGAAATTTGAATTGTTCAAAACAAAATTCAAATATTTAGGTCACAATATAAAAAATGGTGAGCTTACTTTGCAAACTCATGCCGTGGAATTTGCTGACAAGTTCCCAAACAAAATAATTGACAAGGTACAGTTGCAGAGGTTCTTGGGAAGCCTAAATTACGTCAGCCATTTTTATAAAGGATGTTCCCAAGATCGAAAATTATTGAATGACAGATTAAAGAAGGATCCTACACCTTGGACAGAGGCACATTCACAAGCAATCAGAAATATCAAGGTAATAGCAAAAACACTCCCCTTACTTTACAATGTTGATGATGATCTTCTCAAGATTGTTGAGACAGATGCAAGCAACATTGGTTGGGGAGCAATACTCAAGCAAGTTAGACATAAAAAGGATAAGAAAACTGAAGAAATAGTACGGTTTTCTTCTGGGTTATGGCATGATGGAGAGAAGAATTACTCTGCTCTGGATAAAGAAATAAAAGCAGCTTTAAATGCTATTCATAAATTTGAGATATTTCTTATACACAAGAAATTCTTGTTAAGAACTGATGCTGTAGCGATGAGTAAAGTTTTGAACAAAGATCTGAAATCTCCAAGAGATTCAAAATTTTCTAGATGGCAAGCCTTATTTAGAAATTTTGATTTCTCTATCGAACACATCAAAGGTGCTACAAATTCCATTCCATATTTCTTAAGCAGAGAACATATCCAAGAAAAGTGCATGATAATATCTGTCCAGTTGAGAGATGGAGTTGAAGTATTGACTACTATTCCAGATTCACTTAGCTGGGAACAATATGTATCAAACTGGAAACCACATTGGGAATTAAGAAGCACTAAATTAATAACCCGTGCAAATCAAGTTATCAGCCCACACTTGATTCCAGAAATTCGCAGCAGACAAAGTTCAAATATTTTAATTCATGTTATTAATAGGGCATCTCAAAAAGTTGTCGAAGCCCAAGAAGCTCTAGTTGACAAGTTCCATGATATAGATTGTATTTGGGATATCAAGGTCAATCTTGGACATAGTTAGCAATACTTTTGTTTGCAGAGACCCGGGTTGATATGTCACTGGCCAAAAAGGAACCCTGCCATATATTTTCCAAACAGTGACTATGATTATACTTACTACAAAGCCTTATGGTGGGATTTTATCCAGCAAGAAGACTTTTTAACATTAGTCAAGTTCGGAAATGTTTATACATATACAACAGGAAGACCTCTAAGTTGGATGGTTGAATGGTCGAAAGATTTTGGCTTAAACAAAAGTGCAATAGACCTAACTATTTTATCCTCAGCTTGCACTCTCCTATCTCCTTTACAAAATATTCAAAGTTTATTCCAAAATGGACCAAACGAAGGAGAAATTCTCTGTCATTTTATTCTAAACCACTTCCAGTGGGTCACTAAAGTCAAAACTGGTGTACAGTTTATGAATGGTCAACCATTTATAACTAGGAAAGTTTATAGCAAAATGTGGGATACATTAAATTCTGTAGATTCTTCTCCAAACTTTATAAGAGTCTGTAGATTCTTTTCCAAACTCTCTTAGTCTGGTTTTTAGTTCAACAACTTCTCTTTTTAAAGAGATTATTTCTTTTTCCAGTTTAGGATTGGAAGTATATTGGAACTTTGCCTCTTTATTATGCTTGATAAAAGACTTTGTATTTCTTTCTAAAGAGGCTTCTAAAAATAATGGCTTTATACCTTCCCTGTTAAGAGTTTCAGGATTTTTGTATCTTTGTCCTGCATTCATTGTTTTGAGGAAGGTTTCAAGAAGGGAATTTTTCATGTTTCCTTCTGGTAGGGCCTTGATCTGGGCAAGCATTTGAGCATCTTGGTCGTTAGTGCTGTTGTACATGCAAAATTTTATCTTCTCTCTGAACTGTGCATAATTTTCAAAACTGGATTCAGTTTCAGCTTTAGATGAGCTTTCACAACAACAAAAGTTTGGGTTATTGCATTTGCAGTTTTGATGCAATAGAATTTCCTTTTCTGATTCATATTCAAAATCATAAGAATTAGTAGAATCAGAGCAACATCCTTGTAGCATTAAGTGGACTTCTTCCCTTTTGACAAAAGGGTGATGTGGCCATTGGTTTGTTTGATGATCATTTGCTCCACATCTATTACAATGAGTTCTAAGGGCTAGTTGTTTTTGCTGAACTTCTGTTGCCTTTTGCTCGGAATATTTCCCTTTTGTCATTTTTGAATTTTTATTTTCTGGACAAGAGCTTGCAATATGTCCAGACTTCCCACAAAGCCAGCATTGAATTTGTTGTCTGGCTTGACTAGAATGAGTCTTGAGTTTAATATCCGCAGGCTCATAATAATGTGTCCTTGACTTATATTTGGTCCTTTTTCTTTCTTTTGGTCCTTGACAAGTCAGTGCTATTGGGTTAGGAAATATTCCAAGAGAGATTTCTTTTGAAATCCCTAAAGCCTCCCTATGCTTCAAAGATCATTGCCTAAAACTAAAATTTCTTTTGGCAAATATTCGAGTAGCCTGCATCCTAGTTACACCTTTCTTTGCAGCAGTAGAACCTCATGGGTCTACCATATTACTAGATGGGACAACAGGCTATTTTATCAACATTCCATCAAAGGATCTCTGTCAAACTTCCTTTCATTTCTTCTCCAAGGATATCTACTATGGTATATACCATTAAGAATAAAATCCTAAAGATAGAAGAATTGAGAAATCAACAGTCAAATCTGAGGATAAAAGAACAACGAAATCAAAGCCAAATCCAACAAAGAATATTGTTGTTAAAACAAGAGATCACAAAACAAATATGTTATGAGAATCCTACTACCTTTTGGAGTCAAATGAAACATGAGGTGTCACTTCCTTATAAGGATGATTACTTAGAGACACGTTGTAAAAGCAGAGCTATTCCTATGAATGCTGAGTATCAAAAACTTTGTGCAGAAGAAATAAAGGGTCTTCTCCAAAAGGGACTCATTAGAGAATCTACCAGTCCTTGGAACTGCTATGGATTTTATGTTAACAAACATTCTGAACAAATAAGAGGTGTCCCTATATTGGTGGTAAATTACAAACCACTAAATAAAGTTCTAGTCGATGACACTCATCCCATCCCAAATAAATCCAGCCTGGTAACTCGAATTGCTGGAGCAAATTTTTTTTCAAAGTTTGATTTGAAATCAGTATTTTGGCAAGTTGTTGTGAAAGAAGAAGATAAATTCAAAACAACATCCAACATACCAGCCGGGCATTATGAATGGAATGTAATGCCATTTGGAATAAAAAATGCTCCTGCCAAGTTTCAGAGGGTAATGGATGATACCCTCAAGCCATACTTTGATTGGCTTATAGTCTACATAGATGATATTCTTGTTTTCTCATCATCAATTGAACAACATTTCAAGCATCTTAAGAAATTTGTACAGATTGTTAAACAAGTTGGTCTGGTCTTCTCAAAAAATAAACTTGAATTGTTCAAAACAAAAGTCAAATATTTAGGTCACAATATAAAAAATGGTGAGCTTACTTTGCAAACTCATGCCATGGAATTTGCTGACAAGTTCCCAAACAAAATAATTGACAACGTACAGTTGCAGAGGTTCTTGGGAAGCCTAAATTACATCAACCATTTTTATAAAGGATGTGCCCAAGATCGAAAATTATTGAATGATAGATTAAAGAAGGATCCTACACCTTGGACAGAGGCACATTCACAAGCGGTCAGAAATATCAAGGTAATAGCAAAAACACTCCCCTTACTTTACATTG
This sequence comes from Picea engelmannii, assembly GCA_009831015.1. Taxonomy (NCBI): domain Eukaryota; kingdom Viridiplantae; phylum Streptophyta; class Pinopsida; order Pinales; family Pinaceae; genus Picea; species Picea engelmannii. The sequence continues at coordinate 186,546 of ML804938.1, read as the reverse complement.
TTGATGATGATCTTCCGAAGATTGTCGAGACAGATGCAAGCAAGATTGGTTGGGGAGAAGTACTCAAGCAAGTCAGACATAAAAAGGATAAGAAAAATGAAGAAATAGTACAGTTTGCTTCTGGGTTATGGCATGATGGAGAGAAGAATTACTCTTCTCTGGACAAAGAAATAAAAGCAACTTTAAATTCTATTCATAAATTTGAGATATTTCTTATAGATAAGAAATTCTTGTTAAGAACTGATGCTGCAACCATGAGTAAAGTTTTGAACAAAGATCTGAAATCTCCAAGAGATTCAAAATTTGCTGGATGGCAAGCCTTATTTAGCAATTTTGATTTCTCTATCGAACACATCAAAGGTGCTACAAATTCCATTCCAGATTTCTTAAGTAGAGAACATCTCCAAGAAAAGTGCATGATAATCTCTATCCAGTTGAGAGATGGAGTTGAAGTATTGACTACTATTCCAGATTCACTTAGCTGGGAACAGTATGTATCAAACTGGAAACCACATTGAGAATTAAGAAGCACTAAAGTAATAACCCGTGCAAATAAAGTTATCAGCCCACACTTGATTCCATAAATTTGCAGCAGACAAAGTTCAAATATTTTAATTCATGTTATTAATAGGTCATCTCAAAAAGTTGTCGAAAGACCAAGTAGATCTAGTTGACAAGTTGCATGATATAGATTGTATTTGGGATATCAGGGATTATCTTGGACATAGTCAGCAATACTTTTGTCTGCAGAGACCCAGGTTGATATGTCACTGGCCAGAAAGGAACCCTGCCATATATTTTCCGAACTGTGACTATGATTATACTCACTACAAAGCCTTATGGTGGGATTTTATCCAGCAAGAAGACTTTTTAACATTAGTCAAGTTCGGAAATGTTAATACATCTACAACAGGAAGACCTCCAAGTTGGATGGTTTAAGGGTGGAAAGATTTTGGCTTAAACAAAAGTGCAATAGACCCAACTATTTTATCCTCAGCTTGCACTCTCCTATCTCCTTTACAAAATATTCAAAGTCTATTCCAAAATGGACCAAACGAAGGAGAAATTCTCTGTTATTTTATTCTGAACCACTTCCAATGGGTCACTAAAGTCAAAACTGGTGTACAGTTTATGAATGGTCAACCATTTATAACTAGGAAAGTTTATAGCAAAATGTGGGATACATTAAATTATGAAGAAAGGTTTCATACCCACATTGAAAACGACTAAACAAATAAAATTTAAGTTTTATTGGCTGATAGTAGTGTCAATCGGTTTCCATTGGTTTACGTCATAAACCTCCACTTTGTAACTTAAAGTCGTATTGGCCGACAATGGTGCCAATCTGTTTCCGTGGGTTTACAACATAAACTCCACTGTGTAATAAAAGGTATCTTAGAAACTTGGAGCACTTCTCCAAATTTTGGCGTGGTTTGACCCGCATTTCTAAGATTCCTCTGTCCTTCTATATTTTGGATAGTCTTTTGGTCGGGAAATCTTGCATGATTGTCCTGCCAAATCTTAAAACTAGATTTGCTTTTCTTAGTGGGAATAAAAGGACTGATTTGGTCGGAAGCATCTTGCATGATGTCTACCACCAAATAGTTAAAGTATATTTTTTACTCAACACATCGGGTCAAGTCCTATTCTTGTAATGATTCTCATCTCCGAAAAAATTGTATATAAGGAGATGAAGAGGTCATTGTAGGGAGGAGTTTTTTTTGAGTCAGTTTAGAGTGTTAAGAGTCCGAGTCTTCTAAGAGCTTCCTTCTGTTTGAGATTTTCGAGTCTTTCTGAGTGTTTGTAAGAGTGAGATAGAGCATCCTGCTCACATATTGTAATACCCTGGCATAAGAGATTTTCAGCTCTCTCATATAATATAAAAGTCTTCCGCATGCATTCTGAGTTTTGGATATTGTATCTTATCGTGTATCTCTGTTGTATACTCGTTTCTGCTTGCCTATTATTGCAGTTTGTGTTCCTTGAAGTTTAAGCTAAAAATTCGCTCAAGGGAAAGATAAAGTTCTTAAGAGGGATTAGTTGTAGTTCGTTGAGGTCCTGGAGCATCTTGTAAGTCCCGCTAGGCAAAGGGCCGCTTAGGGTAGTTTGGGGTGTTGGGCTGTTTGAGGGTTCATATGAATTTCTCTCTTGGGTTCGCATAAGGTTCACCTTGGGGTTTTTCATAGTAATTTGGATTGGTCTTCAAAAAGTAGCAAGAAGTAGAAGGTCAAGCAATAGGAAGAGCAGAAGGATGAGACAAGTCAACTATTCAAGCTTCATTTCTCCGTCGGAGGAAGCCTCTGAGTCAACAAATGGTATCATATCCATGACATCATTTTCGCGCCAGGTATGAGAACAGATCCCTCACTCTGTTATTTTGTTTTATAAGAAAGAATATTGAAAGCCGTATCAAGAGTCTTGGGCCTTTGAAAGACAAGGTTTCCACTCTTGCGACTTTTCGAAGAAGTATCAGAAGTCTTGAGCCTTTGAAAGATAAGGTTTCCACTTCTGTGACTTCCTTATAAGTATAACTAGTCTCTGCCTGAGCAGTCAGCCAGGAGCCTAATCGAAATTATCTCACTCCGGTGCAGAAGACTAGATTTAAACGCCTTGCTTTTCTGTGCAGTTATAGTTGTTACTTCTCACATGGATTCTTCAGTAGCTTTTCGTCATGTGTATAATACTGTAGAAAGTTATGTTTCAACTTCTGAGTCTAAGCATTGTCTTATGATTCATTATATGCCAAATATCGAGACCTGAGATCCAAGACTTCAAGATATTTATAAAGGAATGAGACCTCCCGGAACACCAAAATATGGGTTAGGTTATATTGAACAGTGTGATCAGGGCATCCCTGATTGTAGATTCACAAATCCTCTACCTGAATCTATCAAAAGACCATCCATTGATGAAAATCATAAATTTCATTCTGTCATGTCCTCATGTCCCAATGGATCCATTGAAGAAGTCTAGATCAAGAAAATGTTGAATTGGGATTTTTTTACTAATCCTGAAACATATGACTTCAACATCTCTACCACAGAAGGAGAAAAAGCCAAATTGTCAAAAGATTGGCAAAACTTTATTAATGAAAAGAATATTTGGATCTCTTTCTATGAATGGAAGAAAATAGCCCAAAATCCTGAAGTTCAGATGTTGGAAGGAGAAGCAGTAACATCTCCTCGTCATAAGTGAAAATGTTTAGAAGGACAAACAGTTGAATCTACATCAACTTTTCCTCTGTTTAAAGGTATTGTCCTAGAGGACAATAATAGGTAAGTCAGAGTTGTACCTTTGATGCTTGCAGATGAAGCCACCCAAATTTCGAGTGTTAACAAAAAAATCCAATCTCTGTCTGAACAAATAAATTGGACAAACACTGCCTTAAGTCACAAATGATTATGCAAGAAAAGGACAAATCAAAGATCTGCAAGTCTCTACCAATACCATAGTCCAACCTATAAATCAGATAAATGACAAAGTTGTTGATGTAAAAGAAAAGGAGGACAAAACAATAGAAGTGGTAACCCACAAGTGACAAGAATCCACCTGTCATCATGAAGAATTGATGGAAGGACTTGGAGAAGATTTTTCTACGATGGGGAAAATCTTGTTAGAAATTAAAAAAAAATATCATATTCCTCACAATCCCATTCCCCAGACATTCATTCTCCCAAATCCTCCAATATCCATTGTGTCTTATGCCTTATGAGACAACAATAGAGAAAAAATCCCCTCATCATTTTCCCAAAGGCTAAGATGAACTAGAATCTTCTAAGAAGAATATATCCTTAGTCTCCATACATAAACCTTCTTATGAAGATCTCCCTCATCATGTAAGTAGACCGCCTGCACCAGATCTCTTAGGCAAAGGAAAATTGCCAGAAGTCAAACTTTTGCAGAAGATTGGTTTCCAGAATGGAATATTGATAGTCTATCTGTGGGACAGATTAGACAAATGCTCGATAGGATGTATGTCTCATACAAAGTAATGTGTATGAAAGGGAAAACTGAAATTGAGGCATGCAAATCTATTATACAATGTTTCACTGGAGCTTTAAGTAAATCGTGGTAAGTGTTTTCATCTCCCATCATGATTTCTAAAATGGAAGCAGAAGTCCTAAGAGATGAACAGGGAGATATTATATATCACCTAGATGGGACTCCCCAGAATAATATGATAGGAGCTCTCACTACTTTGATCCTAGAACACTGGTGTGGCACAGAAGAAGAATTGGCAGATAAACATGAACTGATCCTCATGAATATGAAATGCAAAAAAATGTATGAATATGAAGAGTTTCATAAAGATTGGACTCAAAGGATCTTTGAGGTAAAAGATAGCCAAAATCTGCTATGGAAACAAGTTTATCTAGCAGCCATTCCGAGCAAATTTGTTGAATATTTGAAGATGCAGGAAGTATTCAAAATGCCATATGAAATGTATACTTGGGGAGAAATCTATTCCCTAATTACTAAAGCTCTAGTAGGACTTTGTATAAACATGAAGGTCCACAATTCTGTGAATAAACTATCCCACCTTCCAGACAGAAAATCCATCTGTGAAAAATATGGTCTTTACATCTCCGATCCAATCAGGAGAAAAAGAAGAAAATGGAAAGAATCAAAAGAAAGAAAAAGGACCAAATATAAGTCAAGGACACATTATTATGAGCCTGAGGATATTAAACTCAAGACTCATTCTAGTCAAGCCAGGCAGCAAATTCAATGCTGGCTTTGTGGGAAGTTTGGACATATTGCAAGCTCTTGTCCAGAAAATAAAAATTCAAAAATGACAAAAGGGAAATATTTTGAGCAAAAGGCAAAAGAAGCTCAGCAAAAACAACTAGCCCTTAGAACTCATTGTAATAGATGTGGAGCAAATGATCATCAAACAAACCAATGCCCACATCACCTTTTTGTCAAAAGGGAAGAAGTCCACTTAATGCAACAACGATGTTGCTCTGATTCTACTGATTCTTCTGATTTTGAATATGAATCAGAAAAGGAAATTCTATTGCATAAAAAATGCAAATGCAATAACCCAGACTTTTGTTCTTGTGAAAGCTCATCTAAAGTTGAAACTGAATCCAGTTCTGAAAATTATGCACAGTTCAGAGAGAAGATAAAAGTTTGCATGTACAACAACACTAACGACCAAGATTCTCAAATGCTTGCCCAGATCAAGACCCTACCATAAGGAAACATGAAAAATTCCCTTCTTCAAACCTTCTTGAAAACAATGAATGCAGGACAAAGATACAAAAATCCTGAAACTCTTAACAGGGAAGGTATAAAGCCATTATTTTTAGAAGCCTCTTTTGAAAGAAATACAAAGTCTTTTATCAAGCATAATAAGGAGGCAAAGTTCCAATATACTTCCATTCCTGAACTGGCAAAAGAAATAATCTCTTTAAAAAGAGAAGTTATTGAACTAAAAACCAGACTAAGAGAGTTTGGAGAAGAATCTACAGACTCTTATAAAGTGGATTCTCAGGTGAGGCAAGAAATCAAAATGATAAAAGAATTACTGGAATCTCAACCACCTCCACTTGAAGATGCACCGGTTGAAATAGAGACTCACAGTGCAACCCAATTACAAGGATTGGATGCCATGAGAATATTGCCAGTAAAATTTGAGAAATATCATGTCCAATTAAATCTTGAGATAAATTTTGAAATATTCTGTTTAAATGCTCTCCTTGATATAGGATCAGACATGAACCTCATCCACAAAGATTTGATCCCTAGAAAATACTGGATCCCCAGTAATTTCTCAGCTATTGGGCTTGGAAATATTTCCACCAATATGGATTATGAAATTCCAAAAGGCATTTTACTATTTGGAGATTATGCTCTAGGAATGAGGTTCTTATTATCTGACCTCCTAGTAGACTGCATCTTAGGAAATCCATTTTTATCTGCAGTCGAACCTCATGGTTTTGCCCAAACTCCAGGAGGAAGCCCAGGATATTTTATCACAATGCCAAAGATCAAAAATCATCCACCAGTCAGAAATATTTTGTCTTTTATTTCTGAACCTCATTCTCATATTGCGTATTGTTCAAAGAATCCTAAGACCATGGTTTTCATTAATGCTTGGAATGATCTTAACAATGTCCCAGTTGTTAGCGACGGAAGTCACTCCTGGATTGCTTGCAGGAGCAGAGCCCGATGCCCATTAGTTTTTGTCACGATAGCTTTTAATGGGTGATCAAATGGGTAGAGACTCGGGGAGATATCACTCTAACTCGGGGACTGGGTCTAGTATATAAGTGACAAAGGAGGTCTTGATCTAAATTCAGTCAGTGGGTTGATTAAAAGATGAACAGTTGGAAGTCTTTATAAGAAGAGTGAACAAACTACCTTGGGCAACAGGCTTTCAGTAGTTTGTGGAAGAAAGACTCTGAATGCAAGATCCTCTTGGTTCAGGGTCTAAAGAAACTGAAAGGGGGGACTCGACTGGATTCTCCAATTCCAAGTCATTCAGCGTTAGGAAAATCACAAGGACCGATTAGAAACAATGCAACTGTTACAATGATCCAATTCTACATCATCCTATAACAGTTGCAACTCGACAGGACTCTCCAATTCCAAGCTGCTCTAACACAGTGTAAACAAAGAAGTGAAAGAAACTGACATTCATCAGGCAAGAAGTCTCAAGAGTCCATACAGAACTAGAATAACAGTGCTTCATTAAAACTGTATGGCCGGGAGCTTTGCTCAACCATCGATCCTTACAAAAATGGTGAAAACGCCTGCATATACTCAAAAACAACCACAACAGCAAAACCAAGACGCTGCATTAAACACATTGCATCTGCATGTCTTCTGACTATCTGTGCATGCAGACTTTGTCCGATCGTGCACCCAAGCCTTGGTGTCCCCTTGGCCAAATTTGGATGGCTATTCTTTGCCTGACGCCACCTTAACTGCACATGGCTCCTGCAAGGGAAGTAGTTGAGCCATTAAGAGCCGAGCTAGCGTGTGCAGACCTCCTTGGCGAGTCGAGGACTCGGCGTGGATTCCATGAAAAGAACCAGTACAGAGGACCTTCTCGGGTAGACTTTTAGCCGGAACATTCATACTTTGCAATTAATGATTGAGGCGAGGTTTCAACCACCCTCTCTATTCTTCATTCAGACCCAGCAGGTACTAGGATTTAGATCACGTCAAATCGGCGTCTGGAGAACACAGTGCCCCCCGTCTGAAACTCAATTCGGTGCTTTTGGCCTCCCTTTTGTACAACCCTTTCTACTTTCTCGAGTGACCACGGGCCGTGACCCTACGCCTACCTTCAAAGGTGCTTTCGGCATTTCGGGGTTGTGAGAGAGTTGTTCCTTATGCTTCGAAGTCGCTATGGGCGAAAAGGTGGAGAACCTAATCGCGCGCCACGCGTTCCTCCAGGATGAATGGCTAAGATCACTCTTGGTGCTTTGGGCCCATCTTGTCAAATGATAAACATTAGCGCCCCTCCTTTAGGCCTGTTCCTCTATGACCGGGCGCCAAAACCATGGGCCTAATTCTGGGCGCTTTCGTCATTTCGGGATTTGAGGTTTCGAGAAGTGAAATGACGAGGAGCGCTTATCCCTCGAACTCTCGAATGCCGACATGACATGGATGTGCACCGCACGTCCTTCAGATGAATGGCCTAGATAGTATTCGTTATTATAAAGGGGGATGCCCCCATTTACAGGCTCGCTTGATGTGACCTGGTGCTAAGACCGTGGGCTTAGCTCCAAAGGTGCTTTCGGCATTTCGCCGATCGACAATTTTAGTTGTAAAGAATGGGAGGTTCCTTGTTTCCCGAAACACCGATCCCCGATACGCCGACTGGCCACCACCTGTCCCAATTGGATCGGACGACTCAGACTTGCTCTAAACTATGGGCGCTACCCTTCGTGCTAAATCCCGGGCAACTTGACAGCCCCGAAAACCCGATGACCATCGATCTGCTTCGTCAATTGATCCTTGCCGTTGAAATCAGACTGCTCGCTCGCCTGATTTTAAGCCCAAAATGGAATTCTTCTGTGAGCTGTGCTCGACGCTTATGGCTGTGGCCCTTGAATAAAACACATCCGACTGGTTTTCAAACCCCACTTCTATGCATTTACACCAGAGGCCTAAAATCAGAGAGGAGAATACCCCTATATAAGAAATGTTGCTAACATTAGGCTCCATGGGGGATAGAGTCATCCCTGTGATGCTTTAAGAACTCATTTTGCAGTTTCAGTGCCTTGCTGGTTGGCTATGAAGTCAAGCTCAAAACACCCCCTACTGAAAATACAGGCCGAGAAGTAAAAGTAAAACAAAACAAGATACATGCTCAAAAGAGCTTATTTATGTACAGTCCTAGACTATCAGAATCCTTTACATGGGGCTAGGTGAAAGAAAATTTCCACCATAGCCATTCAAGCAGCTTCCTGAATAGAAGCTCCTTCCTTTTGTCGGTGATGGATAAAAGACGATGTAACCAGGAGATCACAATGGTTACATCCTTTGATTCATCTTCAAGGGTTGTCGTGAAGATGAAGGTGGGCGGCTCTAAGGCATAGAGGAAATGCCACTCCATGTACTTGCTGACAGGGTCATAGAATGAGTGGCAAATTCCAGAAAATGGGCGACAGATAGCCTCCTCTGCTACACAGTTGTTCACATGTGGCTGAATATCTCTGATAAGCACAGGTTGGTGGACAAATGACGTAGGCTCATTTCTCTCAGGCGGTGGCTGCTCGTTGACTGGCTCTGGACAGGAAATATTCTGCTCCTCTGGTTCTTTCTCCTCTTCTGGTTGGCTCTCCCCCGGGTCATATTTGTATTCATCATAAATAGGGACCATGGATGGCTCTGCTTGCTGTCATGACGGGTAGCATCTTCATAGTGATCAAATGTAGGATAAGCTTGTTGCTCATCATCACTATAATATTCATCAAAAAGGAGCTGACCTTCATTTCTATATTCCTCCTCTAGAATAGTGATCCCGTCAAAAATATATGTTTCAGGGATAGTGGTATCTGTTGCTTCTGGTTGTTCATACATAATTTTTTTCTCTTTAATCGCAGGTAAGAATATATCGTGAGAAACCCCTTGAAGGAAAAGAGAAAAATCCTCCTCCACAACCATCTCTTCTTTAAAAATGGGGAGGTCTTCGTCGTCATAAGCAGGGCAGCTAGGAACATCTGCTACAACCCGATACCCAGGTGAGCCATCTACTATAGACCACATTTTCTCCATAAACTCGCAATTTCCACAAGAGGCATGTTGATCGTTATGAACATCTAAAAGAATAGAGGCATCTGATATGATGTTAGATGCTTCCATTCTAGGGCTAACACAATTAATATCATTCAACACGTCTATATTTTCATGGAAAATGCTTTCCTCCACAGTAAAAGCTTCATCATGGACATGGTCTTCAGGGCCAACAGAGACTTCATGAACCGAAGAAAACTCCTCACAACAGTTTTCATACAAACAATCAGCTGGAAAATAATCTTTACAAAATGAATTGAAAGTTGTATGAAAACCTGTTAAAGAGCAGATGCTCGCAGCGGGAAGAGATTGACACCACTCAAGAGCAGCTCCCTTCAATGAATACCTGAAGAGCTTAATCCAGAAATCCTCATGCGTGATATTGTGTCCGTGAATAGCTTTATGGAAGTCCAGTAAATGCTCAGCTGGTTCCTCCCAACTTGTTGCATGAAATTTAGGGAGGAAATTTTCCCATTGGTCTCTATTAGGAAGTGCATTAGGAAAACCAACTATCTAGGAAAAGTCACAGAAAGAAAACCTTTGAGCCAGAATTTTCTCCATATCGAACCAGTGGAGTCGCCAATCGATCCTCGAATCATGGAGTCGCCAGGTGAAAGATGCGCAGATTCAAATACGCCTGGTCCTTTTTCACCATCAAAGGCCAGATCTTAACGTTGTCGTTACCCCAGGAAGCTTCTCAAGCTGAGAAAGAAGCCGATGAAACCTTCTCAAGAAATCTCCTCTGGGTTATCTTTCAGGTGTGCTAACAATAGCTACAGCTGAAACAGTGAAGTGGAAACAATGGAGTCGCCACAGTGGAGTCGCCAGGTGCACAGTAGCAATCTTTAAGGGCTCTAATGTCTGATGCACCTTCAAAATCAGAGGCTCAATGTCATTCTGCCCAGGGAAAATCTTCAACTTCGTCCCCGGCAAGGGCGCCAGAAATGTTAGCGATGGAAGTCACTCCTGGATTGCTTGCAGGAGCAGAGCCCAACGCCCATCAGTTTTTGTCACGATAGCTTTTAATGGGTGATCAAATGGGTAGAGACTCGGGGAGATATCACTCTAACTCAGGGACTGGGTATGGTATATAAGTGACAAAGGAGGTCTTGATCTAACTTCAGTCAGTGGGTTGATTAAAAGATGAACATTTGGAAGACTTGATAAGAAGAGTGAACAAACTACCTTGGGCAACAAGCTTTTAGTAGTTTGTGGAAGAAAGACTCTGAATGCAAGATCCTCTTGGTTCAGGGTCTAAAGAAACTGAAAGGGGGGACTCAACTGGATTCTCCAATTCCAAGTCATTCAGCGTTAGGAAAATCACAAGGACCGATTAGAAACAATGCAACTATTACAGTGATCCAATTCTACATCATCCTATAACAGTTGCAACTCGACAGGACTCTCCAATTCCAAGCTGCTCTAACATAGTGTAAACAAAGACGTGAAAGAAACTGACATTCATCAGGCAAGAAGTCTCAAGAGTCCATACATAACCAGAATAACAGTGCTTCATTAAAGCTTTACAGCCGGGATCTTTGCTCAACCATCGATCCTTACAAAAATGGCGAAAATGCCTACATATACTTAAAAACAACCATAGCAGAAAAAACAAGACGCTGCATTAAAAACATTTCATCTGCATGTCTTCTGATTGTCTGTGCATGCAGACTCTGTCCGATTGTGCACCCAAGACTTGGTGTCCCCTCGACCAAATTCGGATGGCTATTCTTTGTCAGATGCCACCTTAACTGCACATGGCTCCTGCAAGGAAAGTAGTTGAGCCATTAAGAGCCGAGCTAGCATGTGCAGACCTCCTTGGCGAGTCGAGGACTCGGCATGGCTTCCATGAAAAGAACCAGTACAGAGGACCTTCTTGGGTAGACTTTTAGGCGGAACATCCATACTTTGCAATTAATGAGTGAGGCGAGGTTTCAACCACCCTCTCTCTTCTTCATTCATACCCAGCAGGTACCGGGATTTAGATCACGTCGAATCGGCGTCTGGAGAACACAGTGCCCCCCCTTTGAAATTCAATTCGGTGCTTTTGGCCTCCCTTTTGTACAACCCTTTCTACTTTCTCGAGTGACCACGGGCCGTGACCCTACACCTACCTTCAAGGGTGCTTTCGGCGTTTCGGGGTTGTGAGAGAGTTGTTCCTTATGCTTCGAAGTCGCGATGGGCGAAAATGCGGAGAACCTAATTGCACGCCACGCGTTCCTCCAAGATGAACGACTAAGATCACTCTTGGTGCTTTGGGGCCCGTCTTGTCAAATGATAAACATTAGTGCCCCTCCTTTAGGCCTGCTCCTCTGTGACCGGGCACCAAAACCATGGGCCTAATTCTGGGCGCTTTCGTCATTTCGGGATTCGAGGTTTCGAGAAGTGAAATGATGAGGAGCGCTTACCCCTCGAACTCTCGAATGCTGACGTGACACGGATGTGCGCCACGCATCCTTCAGATGAACGGCCTAGATAGTATTCGTTATTATAAAGGTGGCTGCCCCCATTTACAGGCTCGCTTGATGTGACCTCGTGCTAAGACCGTGGGCTCGGCTCCAAAGGTGCTTTTGGCGTTTCGCCGATCGGCGATTTTAGCTGTAAAGAATGGGAGGCTCCTTGTCTCCTGAAACACCAATCCCTGATACGCCGAATGGCCGCCACCTGTCCCAATTGGATCGGACGACCCATACTTGCTTTGAACTATGGGCGCTACCCTTCGTGATAAATCCCGGGCAACTTGACAGCCCCGAAAACCCGATGACCATCGATCTGCTTCGTCAATTGATCCTTGCCATTGAAATCAGACTGCTCGCTCGCTTGATTTTAAGCCCGAAATGGACTTCTTCTATGAGTTGCGCTCGGCACTTATGGCTACGGCCCTTGAATAAAACACATCCGACTGGTTTTCAAACCCCACTTCTCTGCGTTTACACCAGAGGCCTAAAATCAGAGAGGAGAATACCCCTATACAAGAAATGTTACTAACACCAGTTACAGAAGAAATTGATGACAACTTAGATTGGGAAACTTATACTGAGAACTGGGCTCCACATTGGGAACTCAGAGGTTCTGAAGGTATTGAGTTTGGACTGCCAGGATTTTCAGTAAATAGAAGCATCCATGTTATTCCTCCTCAACACCTAATAGGGAAAATGCATCAAGCCCCTAAAATTGCAGCTCGACAAAAATTGGTCCAAATGGGTGATATTAGAAGAATAAGATCCACCAACAGAAACTGGTTCTGTCAGTATTCATAGCAATGGAGCCAGAATTATGCTTATTCTTATTTTGAAATCCACAGAATGAGAACTTTGCAATCATGGCCTCAATCAGATCCTTATGAAAAATTGTTTTAGATAAATTATTTTCAATATAAAGCAACGTGGGATCATGTTTGCTTATGGACTGACAGGTACAGGTACTACTATTGCATGGTTAAATTCTTTGAGCAGTTCAGGACAAACACAACACCAGAACCAGACTAGTTTGATACATGGTGGAAAAGGTTTGGCCTAAATCCTAGCGCCATACACCCAGATGTAATAGATATTGCACAGATGTTCCTGTTCCATCAAAGAAATTTTCCAAATACTTTGCATAAAGAAAAACAAATCACAGATGCAGAATACCAAATGATTTTTACAAGAGAAAAACATCAATGGGTAATCCGGGCAAAGTATGTACTACAACAAGATGAAGATCGAGATGAGGATCCTAAGATGTATCGAGAAATCTATACTCATCATTAGGACCCAAACCAATTCAATCATTTCCATGACCAGCCAGTGGAATGAAGAATCTCATAATTAAGAACTATCATGTCTTATTGGCCGACAGTGGTGTCAATCAGTTTCTGTGGTTTACGTCATAAACCTCCATAGTGTAATTCAAGTCTTATTGGCCGACAATGGTGCCAATCTATTTCTGTGGGTTTACAGCATAAACTCCACTATGTAATAAAAAATATCTTAGAAACTTGGAGCACTTCTCCAACTTTTGGTGTGGTTTGACCCGCATTTCTAGGATTCCTCCGTCCTTCTATATTTTGAATATTGTTTTGGTCAAGAAATCTTGCATGATTGTCCTGCCAAATCTTAAAACTAGATTTTTCTTTTCTTAGTGGGAATAAAAGGACTGAATTGGTCGAAAGCATATTGCATGATGTCTACCGCCAAATCCTTAAAGTAGATTTGATACTCGACACATCGGGTCAAGTCCTTTTCTCTTAATGATTCTCATCGCCGAAAATTTTTGTATATAAGGAGATGAAGAGATAATGGTGGGGAGGAGTTTTTTTTAGTCAGTTTAGAGTGTTAAGAGTCCGAGTATTCTAAGAGCTCCCTTCTGTCTGAGATTTTCGAGTCTTTCTGAGTGTTTGTAAGAGTGAGATAGAGCATCCTGCTCACATATTGTAATACCCTGGCATAAGAGATTTTCGGCTCTCTCATATAATATAAAAGTCTTCTGCATGCATTCTGAGTTTTGGATATTGTCTCTTATCATGTATCTCTACTGTATACTCATTTCTGCTTGCCTATTATTGTTGTTTGTGTTCCTTGAATTTTAAGATAAAAATTCACTCAGGGGAAAGATAAAGTTCTTGAGAGGGATTAACCACAGTTCGCTGAGGTCTTGGAGCATCTTGTAAGTCCTGCTAGGCAAGGGGCCGCTTAGGACAGTTTGGGGTGTTGGGCTGTTTGAGGGTTCATACGGATTTCTCTCTTGGGTTCACATAAGGTTCACCTAGGGGTTTGTCATAGTAATCTGGATTGGTCTACAAAAAGTAGCAAGAAGTAGAAGGTCAAGCAGCAGGAAGAGCAGAAGCACAAGACAAGTCAACTATTCAAGCTTCATTTCTCCGTCGGAGGAAGCCTCTGAGTCTACAAATGGTATCAGAGCCCTAACATCGTTTTCGCGCCGAGTATGATAACAGATCTCTCACTCTGTTATTTTGTTTTATAAGAAATAATATTGAAAGCCGTATCAAGAGTCTCAGGCCTTTGAAAGAAAAGGTTTCCACTCTTGCAACTTTCTGAAGCCATATTAGAAGTCTCGGGCCTTTGAAAGACAAGGTTTCTACTTAAGCGACTTCTTTATAAGTATAACTAGTTTCTGCTTGAGTAGTCGGCCAAGAGCCTAATCAAAATTCTCTCACTTCAGTGCAGAGGACTAGATTTAAATGCCCTGCTTTTCTGTGCATATTTAGTTAGACATTTCACATTGGATAAAAGCATGTCTTTTAGAGAAATTCAAAATGCAAAAGATACTTCTTCTAGATTATCTACGAGTGGTTTAGAAGGTATGTTTGCTGACAATCAACTTCATAGTCTAAACCATGCCAGCATTGAAGAAGTAGAAACCCAGCCACAAGCCGCTTGGAAATTACCTGCTATATCTCCAAGTCAAGTATATAAAGATCTCAGCATGTTCCATCTTAAAGCTGTGTCTAGGGTTATAGTTAAAGAATTAGTAAGTCGCATACAGAAAAATAGCGATGTCAGCCAGACTATTTCCTTGATAAATGTCAAAGAAGAACACTCCGAAGCCAGAAAGCATAAGACAAATTACCTCCATTTCGGTTGTATTCGTGTGGGTATCAGCCCCCTAGTTCACAAAGGCATTGACTCTTATGTTCTATGTACAGCTAAAGACATGACTCACAACAAGTTTATTGATTCTCTGATAGGTTGCATTGTAGCTCCACTCTCAAATGGTCCTGTATATTTTGATTGTTTTCCAAATTTCTCTGTATATACTTTTGACAAAAATCTTGGGGATATCCTCAAACTCTAGATCAGGACTACTGTATTTGATATGTGTCAAACTAGAACCAATATCTCTATCCAGACTAGGGGATGTTTTAGACATACAAATACTCTCTATCCTACAATCTTGAATTCTCCCAGTCAATCTTCCCAGTCTAGTACATTGGTTCTCACAGACCCACTAAACCAAAAAATGGAACATCAAACTATTAAATGGGAAAATCTTTCTTTCCCTACAAATTTGGTCATAGACACACCAAAAGTTCCTATTCCAAGGACAATAACTTCTGCAAGCATCCAAGAGACTCCTTTTTCTGTTGTTATTTCCTTTCCCCAAAAATCTTTATCTAGAAACAGTTCTTCATTTCCTTCTTCCTCCTCTACTTCATCTTTGTGTTTACATCCATCACTCCAAACCCTAGTATCTTCTTTAGGACATGTTCCTTACAAAGTCCAATAATTGGATTGTAATAAATTGGTCACACTTTCTACAGTCCCAGCATATGAGGAAGAAGGCCAACTCCAATTTGAACATGACCATCATAACCCAAGAACAAAGCTCCCACCAATTGTTTCTACTGTAAAAAAACCTTTCCCTCATCCACAATGTTTTGATTTCCCTTTTCCTCTTGATTCTCATATATTGGTTATAAAATCAAATCTTTATACCGAAGAATCATTAAGATTTGAGAGGGATATTCTAGAAGATGTTAGAAGACCATCCATTCTTGAAATAAGAAAATTTCTTTCTTTAATGAAAGAATGTCCAAAACATTGGGTAAAATTAGAATGGATGAAAGAGATGCTAAATTTGGATTTTTACACTCACCCGGATGCAAAGAACTTTTCCAAGACCACCACAATCGAAGAAAAGATAAACTTGTCTGGAAAATGGCAGTAATACATGGAGCTAAACAATACCTTCATCTCATTTTATGAATGGAGATATAGAAGTCAGATAATGAGATCTTTTAAGAAAAAGTCTTGCTCAGATGTTTTACTACGCCCATATGTAGCAAAACCAATCTATTGTTCTGTCCAGACCATTTCTATCTCAGATTTAGGCAAAGAAATCAACAAATTGAAAAAGTCATTAAGAGAGCAGGATGATCAAAAGGACCAAGTGCTCCATATCTAGCACCAGAAATTCCATGTTCTTTTGGATATAAAAATACAAGGAAAATCTTTCAGACTCAAGACTTTATTAGACACAGGGTCAGATGTTTGGCAAAAAACACAAGTCAGTGCTACTGGGTTAGGAAATATTCCAAGAGAGATTTCTTTTGAAATCCCTAAAGCCTCCATATGCTTCAAATATCATTTCCTAAAACTAAAATTTCTTTTGGCAAATATTCCAGTAGCCTCCATCCTAGGAACAACTTTCTTTGCAACAGTAGAACCTCATGGGTCTACCATATTACCAGATGGGACAACAGGCTATTTTATCAGCATTCCATCAAAGGATAAGAGGGTCTCTGTCAAACTTCCTTTCATTTCTTCTCCAAGGATATCTACTATGGTATATACCATTAAGAATAAAATCCTAAATATAGAAGAATTGAGAAATCAGCAGTCAAATCTGAGGATAAAAGAACAGCTAAATCAAAGCCAAATCCAACAAAGAATATTGTTGTTAAAACAAGAGATCACAGAACAAATATGTTCTGAGAATCCTACTGCTTTTTGGAGTCAAAAGAAACATGAGGTGTCACTTCCTTATAAGGATGATTACTTAGGGACACGTTGTAAAAGCAGAGCTATTCCTATGAATGTTGAGTATCAAAAACTTTGTGCAGAATAAATAAAGGGCCTTCTCCAAAAGGGACTCATTAGAGAATCTATCAGTCCTTGGAACTGCCATGGATTTTATGTTAACAAACATTCTGAACAGATAAGAGGTGTCCCTAGATTGGTGGTAAATTACAAACCACTAAATAAAGTTCTAGCCAATGACACTCATCCCATCCCAAATAAATCCAGCTTGGTAACTCGAATTGCTGGAGATTTTTTTTTTCTAAGTTTGATTTGTAATCAGGATTTTGGCAAATTGCTGTGAAAGAAGAAGATAAATTCAAAACAACTTTCAGCATACCAGTGGGGCATTATGAATGGAATGTAATGCCATTTGGACTAAAAAATGCTCCTGCCAAGTTTTAGAGGGTAATGGATGATACCCTCAAGCCATACTTTGATTGGCTTATAGTCTACATAGATGATATTCTTATTTTCTCATCATAAATTGAACAACATTTCAAGCATCTTAAGAAATTTGTTTATAGATTGTTAAACAAGCTGGTCTGGTCTTCTCAAAAAAAAAAATGAATTGTTCAAAACAGAAGTCAAATATTTAGGTCACAATATAAAAAATGGCGAGCTTACATTGAAAACTCATGCCGTGGAATTTGCTGACAAGTTCCCAGACAAAATAATTGACAAGGTACAGTTGCAGAGGTTCTTGGGAAGCCTAAATTACATCAGCCATTTTTATAAAGGATGTTCCCAAGATCGAAAATTATTGAATGACAGATTAAAGAAGGATCCTACACCTTGGATAGAGGCACATTCACAAGCAGTCAGAAACATCAAGGTAAAATAAAAAACACTCCCCTTACTTTACATTGTTGATGATGATCTTCTCAAGATTGTCGAGACAGATGCAAGCAACATTGGTTGGGGAGCAGTACTCAAGCAAGTCAGACATAAAAAGGATAAGAAAACTGAAGAAATAGTACAGTTTGCTTCTGGGTTATGGCATTATGGAGAGAATAATTACTCTGCTCTGGACAAAGAAATAAAAGCAGCTTTAAATGCTATTCATAAATTTGAGATATTTCTTATACACAAGAAATTCTTGTTAAGAACTGATGCTGCAGCCATGAGTAAAGTTTTGAACAAAGATCTGAAATCTCCAAGAGATTCAAAATTTGCTAGATGGAAAGCCTTATTTAGAAATTTTGATTTCTCTATCGAACACATCAAAGGTGCTACAAATTCCATTCCAGATTTCTTAAGCAAAGAACATCTCCAAGAAAAGTGCATGATAATCTCTGTCCAGTTGAGAGATGGAGTTGAAGTATTGACTACTATTCCAGATTCACTTAGCTGGGAACAATATGTATCAAACTAGAAACCACATAGGGAATTAAGAAGCACTAAAGTAATAACCCGTGCAAATCAAGTTATCATCCCACACTTGATTCCAAAAATTCGCAGCAGACAAAGTTCAAATATTTTAATTCTTGTTATTAATAGGGCATCTCAAAAATTTGTCGAAGCCCAAGAAGCTCTAGTTGACAAGTTCCATGATATAGATTGTATTTGGGATATCAGGGTCAATATTAGTCATAGTTAGCAATACTTTTGTCTGCAGAGACCCAGGTTGATATGTCACTGGCCAGAAAGGAACCCTGCCATATATTTTCCAAACAGTGACTATGATTATACTCACTACAAAGCCTTATGGTGGGATTTTATCCAGCAAGAAGACTTTTTAACATTAGTCAGGTTTGGAAATGTTTATACATCTACAACAGGAAGAGCTCCAAGTTGGATGGCTGAATGGTGGAAAGATTTTGGCTTAAACAAAAGTGCAATAGACCCAACTATTTTATCCTCAGCTTGTACTCTCCTATCTCCTTTACAGAATATTCAAAGTCTATTGCAAAATGGACCAAACGAAGGAGAAATTCTCTGTCATTTTATTCTAAACCACTTCCAATGGGTCACTAAAGTCAAAACTGGTGTACAGTTTATGAATGGTCAACCATTTATAACTAGGAAAGTTTATAGCAAAATGTGGGATACATTAAATTATGAAGAAAGGTTTCATACCCACATTGAAAACGACTAGATAAATAAAATCTAAGTCTTATTGGCTGACAATAGTGTCAATCGGTTTCCGTGGGTTTACGTCATAAACCTCCACTTTGTAACTTAAAGTCTTATTGACCGACAATGGTGCCAATATGTTTCCATGGGTTTACAGCATAAACTCCACTGTGTAATAAAAGGTATCTTAGAAACTTGGAGCACTTCTCCAACTTTTGGCGTGGTTTGACCTGCATTTCTTAGATTCCTCCATCCTTCTATATTTTGAATAGTGTTTTGGTCAGGAAATCTTGCATGATTGTCCTGCCAAATCTTAAAACTAGATTTTCTTTTCTTAGTGGGAATAAAAGCACTGATTTGGTTGGAAGCATCTTGCATGATGTCTACCGCCAAATCCTTAAAGTAGATTTGTTACCCGACACATCGGGTCAAGTCCTATTCTTGTAATGATTCTCATCTACAAAAAAATTGTATATAAGGAGATGAAGAGGTCATTGTAGGGAGAGTTTTTTTTGAGTCAGTTTAGAGTATTAAGAGTCCGAGTCTTCTAAGAGCTCCCTTCTGTCTGAGCTTTTCGAGTCTTACTGAGTGTTTGTAAGAGTGAGATAGAGCATATTGCTCACATATTGTAATACCCTGGCATAAGAGCTTTTCGTCTCTCTCATATAATATAAAAGTCTTCCACATGCATTTTGAGTTCTGGATATTGTCTCTTATCATGTATCTCTGCTCTATACTCGTTTATGCTTGCCTATTATTGTAGTTTGCGTTCCTTGAAGTTTAAGCTAAAAATTCGCTCAGGGGAAAGATAAAGTTCTTGAGAGGGATTAGCCACAGTTCGCTGAGCTCCTGGAGCATCTTGTAAGTCCCACTAGGCAAGGGGCTGCTTAGGGCAGTTTGGGGTGTTGGGTTGTTTGAGGGTTCATACGGATTTCTCTCTTAGGTTCGCATAAGGTTCACCTTGGGGTTTGTCATAGTAATCTGGATTGGTCTGCAAAAAGTAGCAAGAAGTAGAAGGTGAAGCAACAGGAAGAGTAGAAGCACGAGACAAGTCAACTATTCAAGCTTCATTTCTCCATTGGAGGAAGCCTCTGTCCATTTATGTTGATATTGATGGTTTTTGTCATTAATCGTAAAAAACAACCATTAACTGATTTATGGTATCAATTTTTGTTGATATTGATGGTTTAATGAGGAGCATCTTATCCTTTTTATGTTCATTTTCACTTTTATATTAATATAAAAAACAATAGTTAACTGATTTTAACTGATTTTTGGTATCCATTTTTTTTTATATTCATGGTTTAGAGAGAAGCATCTTATCCTTTTTATGTTCATTTTCACTTTTATATTAATATAGAGGCATTTGATCCTTTTTACTAACATGGAAGTATTTTTAGTATTTAATCTGTTTTGTATGTGTGGGGATTTTATCATTACAAAAAAGCTTAAGTAATGTTCATAAATAATTTTAAGGTTATTTGAATAGTATCTAAATTAATTATAAATCAAAAAAATAATTTTAAGAGAGATACTTTTGATATTCAAGGTTAGGGTTAACCAACTCCGTATAATATCTTAATTTTTTTTTATCCTCTAATTCTTTATCACACCATAGATTCTCTTTAAACTTAGCTTGTACAATATTTTTAATATCACCGGTTCTGTAGAATAACTTTTTCATTTATCCCCAATAATTTAGCCAAGACTTGGCATCATTATCCATCCCTTCTTAAGTTGTTGGTGATTTTAGCTAGAGTTTGAAGCAATTTTGGGGAGCCTCTTGTCATCCATGATGTTTATCTTGTTCTTGTACATTAAGTACCTAATCATAGTTGTGTTCTCAATGGGGGGAATACTTTCTTCTATGAGGAGGATAAGATAGGGTGTATTTCCCTTAATTTTGAGATTATAGGTTATAAAATTCTTTTGAATTTGCTCTATCTTTCTCTAGGATTCTTGAGAGATATGCCATCCCCAAGCTTCACATCCATATAAGATAACAAGAGTGACGAGAGTGTCAAAGAGGAGCTTTTTCTTATCCCATAGCCAAAAGCGTAACATCCCCTAGAAAAAATGAGGAACATTACTATGTAAAATACACATTACTATGCAAAATACACATGCATGCAGTTCTAGCATTAAAATCTCCACCCAAATGAATTGATTCAGAGGGTCTTTTTAATGAAAATGTATGTGAAGAGAAATGTTTGTTCTTATGTAACAAGCTATGTCTCCAACCCCTCTACAAAATGATTTCTTGATCCATGTTGACCATGATATAAATCTGTCTATGTTAGGGACCTTAGATTCCTCATGCTCCCAAGTTTCAAATAAAAATATAATATCAATTTCACTTGGGATCAAACTTAATATTGGTCATTTATTCCAAGGAAAGCCTCGATAGTTCCAAGAAAGGACCTGAAGTGTCTCAAATCACTCTTTATTGTTACCCTTTTGGTCTCTATCCCTAATAATAGCTTTTCGCTTCATAATTATTGTCAAATTTCCTATTTTCTAGCTTCCTTTACCTTTTGAACCTCCTTCCTTAATATAGCTCGATCTTCTGGAATGAGGTTTTCATTTATAAATATTCGAGACCCTTTTAAGCTTGGAGTTTTACTAAGTATGACATATTTATGGGCATTACAACTTACCATAACCCGAATCAACCTATCTTTATGTTCAATTATTTTTCCTAACCTTTTTTCTTCTATAAGGCCAATTGTTTAAATTTGTGATTTATTTTTTGATTC
>ML804938.1:118231-136913 GCA_009831015.1 Picea engelmannii | reverse complement strand
ATGATCCTTGTAGGAGGAGGCGAAGCGGGCAACTTTGTGGTCTGGGACGAATAAATTGGTCACACATAATCTATCCGGAAAAGATTTCCCAATAAATTCTAAGAATAGAGCCCTCCTTCGAGAAAAAACCCCTCACGAATCCATCTCTGCACCTGTTTGAGGCCGACGAGCCCTATCCACCCAAAAAAAAAAAGCTACTACACTAGGACTGCTTGAAATGTACACTATGATTGAGTTCAACAGGGCTCCTGTATCTCTGCGTCCAACAGCCTGAACCGCGAAAATCCATCTCTGCGTCCAACATCCACTCATCTATTTCCCACTCATTCATAGTCTGCACATCCTCACCTCCACATTTCGGAGCAAGAGAACAAACCGGGTACGATTCACACAGCTTGTCTGAGTAGAAAAAATCTAGCTCATTTCAAATTCGAAAATGGACATGGAGTGAGTAATGTAGATTCAGCGCATTTCAAATTTCAAATTCGAAAAGGGCGCGGAGAGGCGTTCACAACATTCGAAAATGAGAGCTCACGGCGTTCACTGTTCACGGCGGTCGTTACTGGCTAGCTCAAAAAATAAAAAACAAACCGCAACTTCGGGTATTCATCGAGCGCCCTAGGCGGGACTTTCAAAATTCATCTTGGCGGAAGATTCAAATTCAAATCTTAACGCGCCTTTAATAAATTCAAACGATACACAACGCACCTTAATGGTCATCCATCCACATGGTATGTATGCACATTCTGATGGCTATTGTGATGGAATGGGAGTATGGGCACATGCGATTGCGATGGAATGGGAGTATGTATGGGCATACCAGGTCTGTCAGAGATACCCGCACGGTACATCAAGCAGGAGTCCCAATGATTGGGCTCCTGCATGGTGGATAGCCACAGCCTATAAGCATATAGTTGGTTGTTAGAATCTTTTTCAATGCGCGTTTGAATGGACGAAATAGTTTTGGTAAAATCAAAAGACATGCGGTGAATAAGCCCTTCCAAAGAAGAAATAGTCACGATAAAATTGAAAGTAATAAATGCGGTAAAAGAGTGAGTCCCATCATCCATGGCCGTACAATTCTATCCACATCTGCGTAGAGCTTACGAGACTTTTCTTCACAGAACGCTCAAAACAAAGCAAGCGGAGGCGGAGGCGGAGGATACATCTCAGGGCGTTCATTTCAGCGTCTTCAACTCCAATGTCAGTTATAATATCCATTCCGACCTTACATTCCTCTTCAGTTTCTGTTGCACAAATTTGCAACATTATTTCGCTAACTACTTCTGTTGTATTGTGTGTATATAATGTCAGATTAATGGGCGGATCAGAGACTTTTTACTCGGCTAGTTTGTTGTCAGGTGCCTGGAAGCTTTCTTGCAGTGTTTACAAAAGTGGAGAGGATAATCGCCGCCATAGATGGTAAAGTTGTTTTTGCTTTCCGTGGCTCTTTTCATCCCAATCTCTTCACATCCACAGCAACCAAATACGGAGAGTATCAAATTCAGCCTCAGGATAATATTGGTTTTCTCGACGGCTTGAAAGATGGGAATGACCAGAGAGCCTCCGTCCATCGTGGTGCTCTCAACCAATTTCAGGAAATTTGGAATAGATCCGGCGTCCAAAAAGAGGTTCTTATTAACCAGTTTTTTGTTTTAAATTATCTGCAATTATGATGGCATATTTTAAATTCTGTGCAACTGACAGAATGACAGAATCAGTGTTCTTTTAGTTCTTTCATGTTTTCTTTCCAAATTTATGATTTATAAAGAAATTTGACTTGGGAGTGCTAACTCAATAGATTTTCGTTTCTCTTATTCATTCGATGTTTTGAAATTTTAATGATTTAGTTCATTTTAACRGTGRAAAAAATCCTTATAAAWTTTGGGGAAAATTTTACACTGAAAATTAAATTGATCTTGAAACTGRCAYATTGGGTTCTTCAAATCCCATCGGAAGATGTGATATGCAAGGYTGCATTTTTTCGACTTCAATATTTGAAAAGCTTTGAKGTGGAACTTGGCCATTTGTGTAAAATGTCTGAACTTTGAGGTCGAGTATGTCTGAGCTTTAAACTTTTATGCCCATATAAAACCCAGTTTTTATGATGTCAGCCTAACATAAATTATCTGGATATATGAAATGCAAGCGTTTGGCCCTTGAAATGGATTTATGCTCATACGATAGGTATTGATTTTTTGTTTTTATACACCAGTAGCCTTATAAGGGCACAGGAAGATGGGCACACACCATCTTCCTTCACCAGGATTTTAATGGAGAATAATACTGCACTTTGAATTTGTTATTTGATAATTGGATAATTTTGATTGTTGTTGCAGGTCGACGAGGAATATAAGAAGGGGAGTACCGTTGTGTTGACAGGCCACTCCACCGGGGGGGCTATTGCTGCGTTAGCCACTTTATGGATGTTGGAGAAGCAGCGGCAGCCTGGCTCCTCTAAACCGGTATCCATCATAACATTTGGCTTCCCTTTGATTGGTGATGAAATTCTGGCACGAGCAGCTCGTCGCAAGAAGTAATGTTGTTTTAAGACGTAATGTCTTCTCTAGAATCTTGTTGGCTCCGTGTATATCTGTTTCTAAGCCCTTAGAGGCACTGTTTCCCTATTGGAAGAGATCTATGAAGAGTGCGGCAGATTCAATGGGAATTGCTGAGTTTGTTGGCACTGTAGTTCAGCATTGTTCAGCTGTCTCGAATTACACCAGCGCGGCCAAAATGAGTCCCAACAACTCCTTGATAGCTGCTGTGAAGCCTCTAGTGAAACTAAGTCCGTATAGGCCATTTGGGCATTATCTATTCTGCTCCAGTAGTGGTGGCGGAATATGGATAGAAAATCATTATGCTGTGCTGCCCATCCTCTATTACTCCCTTCAAACTTTAGGTGCTCATTTAGAGGATTTCATCTTAGAGCATGCTGGTTATGGCCACATCTTATCCAAAGCATTGTTAAACACAGTGAAGTTGGGAGAAGAAAAGCTTTCAAATCTTCCTTTGTCAGATGCTACTTATCAAGACAGCGAGATAGCAACACAACTGGATGCTCTTGGGCTTGGAATTCAGGTAAATCTTTTTGCATTCATTAAATGAGTTTTCTCTTGCTTGCCTGCTGGGTTCACATTTTTGTTTGTTCACTGGTATTCCTAAAATAGTAGTATTCAAACTGGGTTCACATTTTTGTTTGTTTTGTGGTTGTAATAATCTGCTGTTTGTTATTATGGGAACTGTACTTTTTAGTTTTTTTTAAACTTCATTTTTCGGTGTTCTGAAATTACAAATTCATTTTAAACCCAGATTTAATAACCCTGGGATTATTAGCCATGAGAGAAATCAAAACTGGATACTTCATAGTATGGATGTAATTTTTTAAAACTTTAGCTTAGAAGAAACATCTCACCTCACTCTCGGCGTAGAGCACCTTTCTTTATCTCTTAAAGAAAAGATAAGACAAAAGGCATTTAATGGTATCTGGATATCACTAGATGGAAAATATAAAAATAAAATTATTTTGTTTGTTTTATAAAACAGAATTTATTATAAATTTTATTTTTTATAAATTATATGAAGAATTATTTCATCATCCTTATTAACCTCATGAATCAATAAGGTTATTTCATCATCCCTATTAACCTCATGAGTTTGCACTTGATCTTCTACATTAGAGATGGGTGTGTTGTTCTAAAAAAATAATGATTTTCTAATTTATGAGAATTCACTTTATGTCAACCAATTGACAAATAAATAAATGATCTAAGAGTATTGAGAGGATGTCCAAGGAGGGCTGCTTTAGAACATGAAGCCCTAATAATGAAACTAATCGACGACCACTACCCACACCAAATCCTATACTCACTAGATTAATTAACTATGTCCTCGAAGTATTCAAAAGCATATGAAAAAGTTCAAAGCATAGGAAATCCTTGAATTGTAGTTGAAGAACAAACTCCTACACCAAATCCTAGATTCACTAGATTAATTGACTATGTCCTCGAAGTATTCAAATGCATATGAGAAGTTCAAAGCATAGAAAATCCTCGAATTGCAGTTGAAGAACAAATTCCTAGAGCACTACAAACTTCAATTCACCATACATCTGATTGAACCTCCCCACTAAATTCCCCATCAATTGAGTTCGTTGGTTGATAACATGTAATTTGACATGTTGAATGTTTAATATGTGTATTGCTTCCAATAAATAAATTTCTATGTAGTTAAGGTGGGAAGATAACCTAATGCCCCATTTTAATTTTTAATCATCCAATTAATCATAGAGTTAGTGTATGGGGAACCATGCTTGTCCAATTTTGTCTCTAAAGAAACCTTGTTTAAGCCTACTTGCTAATTTATAAGATTGTTATTTTAAGGATGTGAAAAAAGTCAACCTCCTCAAACTGTGTCACTTCTTTCTTTATCTTGTGAAATATTCTTGATAATACACTATGGTTTTGATCATAACCTTGGTGCATATCCTTGATTATAGGTTTCTAATCTCCAATGACAATTAATATCCTATGTTGCCTATCATGAGTAATCTCCAAACCTTGAAATAAGGAATTTTGGTTTGATAGTTAGTGTCCTTTCCCAAACCCTATATAAAGGAGTTTTCCCCTTTTCCTTTTAGATAGATAATGATCCCTTGTACTCTTCCCACCCCTTACTATGATAATATTTAACAATAAAAAAATAAATGATATTCAATTGAATAATTACACTGAGAGTAGCAAGGTTGTCTATTAGATTTAAGAAAAAATAAAGTTAGCTCAATTAAAAAATAACAATAATAAAAATAAAGTCGGCTCAATAAAAATTACATCTTAAAACTCTTTGATCCCTCTCGGTGCTTGATAGATCCAGGTTTAAGATGGATCTATGCTAGTAATATTTCAGTCATGAATACAATCTGAGTGGGCCTAATGGTTAAGAACATGTGTTTCCTTCTTGGAGGTCACAGGTTTAAATCCAGAGGGGGGTAGGGTATGTATACCTCTATAGACTTTAGCAGTCAAATTGTTGTGCAGAGGGGTCCCTTGTCCCATAAAGAAGGGGGTCTCATATACCAATTCGGTGTCTGGCTTGGCCATGACCTTAAAAATGTATTATTATTATTATTATTATTATTATATTGCCTTAGTGGGTCTAATAGTTAAGAACATGTGTTTCCTCCTAAGAGGTCACAAGTTCAAATCCAGAGGAGGGTGGCAAAGCCAATTTTTATAAATAATAGTAAATTCATTTTAACTTAAGATCAATTTAATTATTTATTTAGAAATCTTAAGAAAAATAATAGATTACTTGGATTTCTTTAAAATGTTCTTTCGATGCTTGAAAAGCATTAAAAGAAGTGTTCCAAGATCATTAAAGTTTTGATGACTTAGAAGGTTAGGAAGGTTGGTATTGTGACAAATATTTTGAAATTAGGATCTAATTTGGGTATATGCAGGGCACTCTAGGAGAAAGTGCTTTTCACCTTCAACTCTCTTGGTGTCACAAAGGTGACATATTCTTTCTTGCCATGGTGTTTTGGGGACTACCCAACGCTCAATTTCATGATGCAACTCATGAGAATTAGTTATTATTATAACAATACCGATTCTCTTCTTTACACTGGTCAACATAGAGGGATACTTTTAATCTTCAACGTTAGGGTTAACCACCTCCTTATAATATCTTAATTTTATTTTATCCTCTAATTCTTTATCACACCATAAATTCTTCTTAAATTTAGCTTGTACAATATTTTTAATTTCATTGGTATTCTGTAGAATAACTTCTTCTTTTATTCCCCAATAATTTAGCCAAGACTTAACATCATTATCTCATCCCTTCTTGAGCCATTGGTGATTTTGGCTAGAGTCTGAAGCAATTTTGGGGAGCCTCTTGTCATCCATGTTGCTTATCTTGTTTTTGCTCTCAATGGGGGGAAGACTTTCTTCGATGAGGAAAATAAGATAGGGTGTATTGCCCTTAATTTTGAGATTATAAGTTATACAATTCTTTTGGATTTGCTCTATATTTATATAGGATTCTCGAGAGATATTGCATCTCAAAGATTCACATCCATATAAGATAACAAGAGTGTCAAAGAGGAGATTTTTCTTATTCCATATCCAAAGGTGTAACGTCCCCTAGCATAAATGAGGAACATGTTACATTACTATTTGGAATACACATAAATTTGAAATTTTTCTGCTAATTAAATTCCAAACTGTAATAATTCCAAGTCCCAAATTAGACAAACCATGTGTGCAATATCCCTTGAATCACGTGCGGAAACTATTTTCTAGCGCACACAACGATTTAAGCTCCACATCTAAATCTCGTTACCATTACTACTAAAATTGACTAATAGATACATTTAAATGTGGAAATAACACACAGGGTATGACATTCAATCTTGTAGAATGGTCCAAGCTAATTAAAAGTGTAAATGCAAGTACTTAAACGTGTACATTGACAACTAAACACATTCAACAACATAACTAGAGATTTGCATGCATCATTCTACTCATAACTTGCAACAATAACCAAATCTCTCAGAGTAACATGCACACCAATAATATCAACAATTAGCATACATAAGCATGACAAATAAGAACATTTATCTTATGAAATATGCAAACCGTTGTAGAGGACGAACATTCCTCCCAACCGTAGACTTGTTGTTCCAGTTATCAACATCAAGTCATCCTTTAGTTAGGGCTATGAATCCACAAGAGATGGTTTTACCTAAGGCCGTCCAATGTCCCCTTCTCAACAATCAATTTTCCCACAATTAATTCCATTCTAACAACTCTCTTCCCCACAACTTGCACAACCCAAGGGATGAGATCCCCCTTCACTACTCACAGTCCCTCAAGCCTTCCCACTCCCCTCTAGGGATTCCAACATAGGTTGGATAGGAAATATTTCTACTGGGACCTCATGAATCTACAACTAGCATAAGAATTCACACAACAACAAACACTTGCTTCTCTTGACAATTTTCGAACACAATGTTGTTCATAGTCCCACAACCTCTTTTTCTATGAAATTACAACTCCAAACCACTACCAAACATGCTCACTATGGCTGCCTTCAAGTTTCAACACTTTGAAATCTCTTGTTGTCCCAAAATTCTCCATGTAAGAACTTCTCTACATGCGAACATGTGAATCCCTCCTTCTGCCCTCCTTCTGCCCTCCTTCCCCATAAAAAAATTATCTCTTTTTCTTGCTTTCTTTACTTGCACTCTTCCCCAAGATGATTGTACTCAACCCCCGTGCTCTCAATAACCAAGGGATGTAAGTATCACACCCACTCTCTTACATGAATACAATGATTGGGGACTAGAACACTCAACCAAAAAATGGAAGGTTCATAGTGTTAGAAAGTAATGGATGTGCTCGTTTAACCATAAACAATATAACAATATTGTCACCCAACCATAGGACAAAGCCACCCCCGAACAACTTAACTTTGGCAGAGAATGATTCTAGAAGAAAACCAATATCCAACCACGGCTAATGCATAAAGATAACCAAGACTGATAAAAAAGTCCAACCATAACCAATAGAAAGTCTGAGCCTAAACCAGGAATACATATTGCAACAGTTGTTCCCCAGACTTGCGTACTTGCCCAGTTTCTGCAGTGTGCACCTCTTCCCACCTGAAATTTCAAGCTCTCTGGTACAAAATGAGGTTTGGCTACTTGTATTTATACTATTTTCCTGAGCTGTCTGGGCCGACTTCTCATTCTGGAGGCCAAATACTTAATATTAATTATTTCCTTGAGCCGACTTGTCTTCTAGGGTTAATTTTAATGCTTTAGGGTTTCTTCTTGCTTCCCAGAATATTCTATTCTTGTCAGGGTTACACATGGAGGTAAATACCTCCCGCAGCTACCATAATATCAACACTCCCTCCTAGCTAGGGAGGTATTGAAGGCAATGGTCTTGAGCACAAACATACCATTCAACCGAAAACATCATCATAGCCATACATGCTATCTCATGATTAGATCACGAGCACCGTCATCACTATCAATGTCATCTGGCAACATCAACTACATCATCTCTCGAAACCATACTCCATCTGAGTAATCAGGCATGATGCCGAAAAGGTCACTTACTCCAAAGAGTGATATAAGAACCATTCTTCTAATCCAGGCATATGTCCTAGAAGAATAATTATTCCAACAGATGTTGGAAGCCACGCCATGGGCTACAAGGACTATTTTTCTAATCCAGACATACGTCCTAGAAGAATAAATGTCCTGGACCATTTTCCGTCTAGAAAATGTCTGTCCATCAGTACATTGACCATCTATCTAGCTGATAATCATTTTAAACACTACTGATATTCTTCATGGCAATCAAAAAAATGTCATTTAATAGAACGCAACTGTGTCTATCCATAGTAGTACACAACTACAATCCAGTGGTACACTACCACACCAAGTAGCACACAACTACTTAATCAGTGACACATTGTCACAACCAGTGGAACACATCCACCATAGTAGCATACATCTACTGTCTAGAGACATACAATCTCCATAGCAATCATATCATCTGATATCAAGCTGCACAGAAAAACAATACCATGATATAAACTGAGTCATTTGGGCCATTCTTCCACTCACATCTGTGATATCTGGAAGAGCATCTGCCCTCAGAAGTAAAACATCAGCAATGAACTATCTGGACTATTCTTCTCAAGCATAGAAGAATAAATGTCCCGATTTCTAAGCCTGGACCATTCACCTATCTGGGCCATTCCTCTAGCACTAAACAAAGTGCAACCTAGAGAGAATAAGTCTTCCCTAGGGAATGCCTGACCCTGATTGATAAACCTGGACCATTCACCTA
Organism: Picea engelmannii; assembly: GCA_009831015.1. Classification (NCBI taxonomy): domain Eukaryota; kingdom Viridiplantae; phylum Streptophyta; class Pinopsida; order Pinales; family Pinaceae; genus Picea; species Picea engelmannii. The sequence continues at coordinate 128,049 of ML804938.1, read as the reverse complement.
ACTAGGCCATTTCTCCGGCATGAAACAAAGTGCAACCTGGAGAGAATGAGTCTGCCCTAGGGAATGACTGTCTAGACCATTTCCTAAGGAAATGACTGTCCTGCACCAACCTCCAAAACGAACAATTCTTCGAAACTGCTCACAACTATGAACTTCGAAAAAATGACTGCCCGACGAGGCATACCATTCTACTTGACCACTACTGAGAGTAATTTCCAAGAAGAATGACTGTCCTAGACCATTCCCCCACATTGGCCACAAGGGAAATCATTGTCTATGGTACATAAACAATCTATCGAACCATTTTCGTTACGAAAATGACCGTCCGATCTGGACCATTTTCTGGACTGGAAAATGCCTGTCTGTAAAAAATCTTAAACCACTTTCTGATCTGGAAAGGAACTACTCATCCTGGACCATTTTTCGAACTAAAAAATGACTATCCATAAATCAATAACACATTAGTGCTCCCTTCCAACCTGGGAGTCATCTCTTCCCTTTTCAATAAGGAATTCGTCTCCATGATCTCCAACTTGCTTCTTGAGTACGCAAACTTTTTCATCTTTGACAAAGGATTTACCAAAATGTTTGTTATCTGCTCATCTGTGGAGATATATTGGAGAACCACTTCTCCTTTTTGGACCTCATCACAAAGAATGTAATGCTTGATCTCAATGTACTTCGGTCTTTTTGGAACATTGTTTTTCTCTGAAGGCTTCATATAGCTCTGATCATTATAGTATATCATAGTTGGATTCAACTCTTTTGTTTCTTTCTAGCTCATAACATCATGGCAAAGCTCAAACTGGAACATATCCAAGTGGCACTTCTTCTGTCATCATGAGATTTTGTCATGGATTAGCAATCCATCATCCTGAAATTCTGAGTAACCATTCTGATACAATATCTCTGTTATAGAAAGTTTTCACCATGCTTGTGTTGTGCATTGGAGGCTCTGCACCAAGTTGTTTGGATCCATACAAGATCTTCTTCCATCTGCATACACGAGTCTCTTTTTGGTATACCTCAAAACCTTGAGGTTGCTCTACATACGCTTCTTTGTTCAATTACTCTATTGAGGAGAACAATCCTTACATTCATCTAATGTGAACTCCAACTTATGGATATTGCAGGAGATATAATGTATCAGGTATGTCTAGTTAATAGAACAAGCTCTCGTCATAGTCTTCTCCCTCCATCTGGGAGAAACTTTAGTTCTGGATCTTGCAATGCTTCCATTCATAAGTCTTCCATACACTGTTCCTTATCACAACTTCCATTTATTCTGCTTGATTGCTTCTAGAGGGTTCAGATCAAGCTGGTACTCTTGTGATTCTCAATATAATGGTTGGTTGTTCTGGCTTTTCTTTCTCTCTTGGAATCTTCATGTTTCTCTTTAGCTCTTGGTTCCATGGATTTTTCTATAGATTCCATGCCCTGGAGATTCTAACTTTTTCCTTTCATCATAGGATCATGGATGTGTATGGACAACCAGGGATACTTTAAGGCTTCTTTTCGAAGAAAACTTCTTCTAAAGTCAAACTGAACACGTGCTACTTTTCATGGTTGCTACCGTTGATGGGAACATGGATAGATACTTCATAATCCTCAATGGATCATATTATTTGGGATTATCTCCCTCATAATCCTTGCTTCATGCATGAATGCATCCTCTTCTTTTGGAATTATATAATCATCTCCCTCCATCTAAGAGAGTCCATGCTTCTGTCTGCATCCTTATTTCCTTATGCAAAGTGTCACGAGTCTTTTTCTAATTTCCTCTTGATTGCTGACTTCTTTCTGTTTTTACTTCTTCTAGGTTTCTTCAAGTTTGATTATGATTTCGTCTTATCTTGCAGTTGTTACTTATGTAATAGCTTCCACATGAATTGTTACCAAGGATTGTCAATGTACTTCATCTTTCATGTGTATTGCTTGACTTATAGTCATCGTGATAGAAATCCTTATCTTGTTATTCTTCCATAGGTATTGTTTATCTTATCTTCTAAGAAATAGATATGCAATATATGTACATAAACTATGTAAACATGGTATGTACATGAATTATGAATAATATTGTTACCTTGTCTTAGAAGAAGAAGTTTGTTTTGTCCTGCTTGGCCTTCTTTGAGGGTTCCCTTTCTTCGAAAATTGATGCTTCGTGTGTTTCCTTCCTTTTATTTATCTCGAGACAATGATTCTTGTAGTGACCATATTTTCGACAATTGAAGCATTGCATTTTTGACATATCTTTCTCTTGATTTGGTTTCTTCCTAGAGCCAAACTTATTTTTATTCCTGAAATTCTTGAACCTTGTTGTGAAGGCTTGATCATCACATTTCTTTTGGGGTTTCTCTTTTACACTAATCCTTGATTCTTCTTGTGCACAACAAGTCCAAAGTTCTTCAAATGTGGGATACTCCTTCCTTGTGTTCATGCTTGCGGAAAATGCATCCCATGTCTTGGAAAGACCATTGAGTACTATATTTACCAGTTCCTTCTCTAAAATGATCTCTTCAATATCTTGTAGTTGATCTCTTAACTGAGAGATTCTCATAAAGTATGATGTTATGCTGTCATCATCATTCATTTTCATGTCACGGAGCTCATTCTTCAGACTCATTACTTTTCCAATGCTTCTGACTGAGAAGAGGTTTGTTAGGGAATCATACATCTTCTTAGATGAGTCAAGATGGGAGATGTAGGGTATCAAGTGGTGTTTTATAGAGTCCACTATGATACTCATGGAATTGATGTCATTGTCTTTGAAATTCTCCATAACCGCAACGTTATGAGGTTCCTTCTCTTTTCCTTCTTCAAACTATGGTTCCATGATCTTTCCTTTCATGATATCCAACACTTTATTCTTGGCAAGGATGAGGTCAATCCTTGTATTCCATGGTTTGAAGTTAAAATCCCCTTCTAACTTGTTTTCTGACTTCATAGAGTAAGTCATAATTTCTTTGACTTGGTCAACCCTTGATTTTGACCAAAAAATCAAACTTGACGTCATAGCTTGTTGAGAGTACCAGGAGATTCCCTAGGCTAGGGTGCACTAGGCTATCCAGAAATTAGTTCAATCTCTTCACTTAAGGTGCCTCAACAAGAGGGTTAGGGTTTCATTGCTGCAACAAAATTGGCTGCAAATACAACTATAACTGAGAAAATCCTCCCAATCTATCTTCCAACAGTTAGAATGTCCGAAGATAGTGTGGGCCCATAACATGTTAGAAAGTAATGGATGTTCTCATTTAACCATAGAAAATATAACAATATTGTCATCCAACCATAGGCAATGATTCCAGAAGAAAACCAATAGCCAACCATGACTAATGCATAAAGATAACCAAGACTGATCAAAAAGTCCAACCATAACCAATAGAAAGTTCGAGCCTAAACCAGGAATACATATTGCAACAGTTGTCGGCTGCAGCTGCTCCCCAAACTTGCGCACTTGCCTAGTTTCTACAGTGCGCACCTCTTCCCAGCTGAAATTTCGAGTTGTCTAGTACAAAATGAGGTTTGGCTACTTGTATTTATACTGTTTTCCTGAGCTGTCTGGGCCGAATTCTCATTCTGGAGGCTAAATACTTAATGTTAATTATTTCCTTGAGCTGACTTGTCTTCTAGGGTTAAGTTTAATGCATTAGGGTTTCTTCTTGCTTCCCAGAATATTCTATTCTTGTCAGGGTTACACGTGGAGGTAAATACCTCCCGCAACTACCATAATATCAACACATAGTGAGGATAATTTAGAAAGAAATGGTTTGGGTTCAAAAGACATGGGTAAAATCTCTTCCCCTTGGACCCCTTCCCTCTCTTGTGGAAACTGAGCCCCCAAATATTTTTCCATGTCAATCTCTGGTTGGAGATACATTTTATTTATTATATTCAACATACCTCATTTACATATTACATCACTTGTCCCTTGGCCATACATTACATTTAAAATACACATCACTAGTTTGGGGTTTGAAAACATGGGAGTTACATTCCCCTCCCCCTACAAACTGCAATGTCCTCACTGCATGACGCAGTCGCGCTCGCAAGCACGTCCACTCACATGATCTTTCCTTTACCACGGCCCGAAGAACTTTAACGTTCCTCTCTTTCCCTATCGGGAAACCTGCACCCACAGAACTCTTCGCGCGATCCCCTCTCTTTAATTATCGGGAGATCGGACTTCACTACTTCGCGAGGTCAATGGTCGAGCATTGGACCCTCGAATCCCCGAAACCCGATACAAGTCAACGCTGACCTTTTCCTATCTCGGTTTTCTCTATCACGAATTCAGCACTCGCGATGTCAAACAACTCGCTTCGCCGACTCCCGAACCCCGATAAGCCGAAACTCCGACACACGTGCGAGTTTGACCTTTCAACGCCTTCACTCCATCGGCGTTTCGGAGTTCGAAATATCGCGAATCTTGATGCAATTGTTTCGGGACTTCTTGCCACGAAACCTCGAAATGGTGTGCCACCTGTCCACGTCACCGACCCTTGTGGCCCCACACAAATCCTTAGTCGTCGGGATATCGCGTTTCGCGATTTTGCGATTCCTGTTGCACTGCTTATGGGACTTCCGCCCACGAAACTCTGAGGTGGGATTCCACGTGTAGATCCTACGACCCTTATGGCTCGGATCAATGGTCCTGTCCCTTCTGAGCTTTTAACCTCTCGGGAATACTTGCAGTATCTCCCCTGCTTCTCGGCTAGATCTGACGGTTCGCGAGATATAGCGAATCCTCCTCGGATAATACCAACCGTCCGTCCGTCCTTGGTGATTTCTACAAATGACCAAGTGTTCCTCCGCGAAACTCGTCTACCTGCGCGCAAACTTGTAATGCCTGGTTAAAACATTTCACGGCACAAGCTCCCTGTGCTTCTCTTGGCGATTACACGAAGGTTCTATACCTCCTGAGCTTTTCCCACGGCTTCAAGTTTTCAGAAAGAAGCCTCTTGCTCGCACTCCTTGTGGCAACCTTCAAACACTCTCAAGTGCTTGAATACTTCGACTCTGCGCACACCTGCAACAACAGTCTCTCTACGCTTCACTCATGTTCGCAACCCTGAGACTTTTACCCGGCCTGCGCACTCCTTGCACGACTCCTGTGCCCAACTGCACCTTTGGGATGAATGAGAATAAAAGCTATCTCTATCTGAACCCTTTGTCAATGCACTCCTTACGAACACTTCAACTGCACTCCTTGCAGGAATTCTCTGGCTCAAATAGAGAAACAATTGAAACTCATTCCTTCTTCCTCTCAGACTTCAATTCAAACATGAAATCATATACACAACATATAAAGCAAATGTATACAGGAAGAAAACATTCATGAGCATATCATTCAACATGAATACACAGAGAACAACACAAAACCATGAACTTGAATCAAAGCTTTCTATTAATTCAAATATCTGTACATGGGTGTTCTAACACAACTCTCTGCATGCTCTTGCTCTTTCTTGATCGATAATGTTACAATGCACAATGAGGGTGTCTATATCCTGTTTCCCTCTTGCGCTCTAAAACTGTCTAATCTAGAATTAAATTCTATCTACCTGCATTAACTACTATAAATGCCTTCATCTACTAAGGACAAGAGCAATCCGCTCAAGGTCCGTTTACATTTTTCAAGTGCGCCTTCTCTTAATGACTCATTTAAGATCGCGCAACAACTTCCAAGGTGATTTTCAAAATTTGTGCTGGCTTGTCCAGTTGTCCTTTGCTTCCGCGCTGGCTTGCTTGATGTCGGCGATGCTCCTGCGTCATACTCCCTCGCTTGAAAAATTTCATGGGCTCCTGTCCATGAGCTCGTGCACAGTATGTCCATGCTTCTGTATCTCTGCCTCGGTCTCCCAGCTGGCATCTTCAACTGGATGGTTCTTCCATTTGACCAGATACTCAAAGTATTCTTTCCGCCTGGTCCTCTTGTTCACTCTCTTGTCCAGTATGCACTCCATCTGTGGCTTATCTGTAACTGGCATCTGCTTTGTCCACTGGATCACTGGCTGCTCAATTCCAGTTGTTTGCACCCAATTCGTCACTTGATGAGCAAATTAAGAGTGCTTACATGCCCAGTTGGGCTCTGCTAGGCATGACAGCTGTGAAGTAAAAGGTTAGAAAGAGAAACAACAGAGTTATAAACAAAAATCAAACTAAAACTAATTAAAACTAAGAGCATAGGAAATAAAGAAAAATAAATATAAATGGACCAATATCACCAATGTATAAGCTGATCTTATTGATGAAATCCAAAGGCACAAAGAAGAAAGGGGACTTGGGTCCCTTCTTTCTCCAATGGAAGGCTCTTGAGGCCCTCAAAGCTTGCTCTCCTTTACAATGAAAAGATGAAAATGTGGGTGAAAGAACTCCAAGCTTATTCACTCAAGTGAGGGGTGAATATCTCTATGAAATGCAGCTTGTAATGTCTATTGCCAAAGAATGGGTCCTTAGCAATCTCAAAAGCATAATAGTATGAAGAATTCCTTGAGAAAATGGTGGTTATTCATGGCTTTTTATAGCCAAGCATTGGGTTATTATGTGACCTCTTTTGAATGTGAAAATGGGCTATTTAGGGCTCCATTAGGTCTTTGACCAGCCCACCATGAGGATTGAGCTCGGATTTGGTGTCAAATCGACTTGGGAGCTGATCCATTAGTGGTTGGGAGGCCAACCAATTTCAATAAATGAGCCGTTTAGCAGGCGCGCGGGTTTTTTGCCCAACAGCCGCGCCTTGTGCACCTATGCGCGCTTTGTACGTTTCTGTTACGCGCGTGCGCACGCGCACCCAGATGATGTAAAGTGCCTTTCAAATTTTTGGTCATTTGTATAGTTTTTTGACCCTTTTGCAATGCTGAGGAATTAATCTTGTGCCATGAATGGCTTTTTTCTGTTTTGACGATGCAGAGTTCATGTCGCCATGTGCGGACGAAATTTCAGTGATAACAGATGCCCCCTGATGGATGAGGTTAGGAGCAAAACGTATAGCCGAAATCCATCAATGTTTCTTTAACTGAGAATGGTGTTGTAAGGGAGAGAAAGAGTGGGACCGTGTAGAGAAATCCTTTGGAAAAGAAAGGAACCGGTAGAACCCGACCTTCCAGAAGGTGCGTATCAATATACAAGTGTGTACAAACGAGGCGGGCATGCCCCATGCTCGTGTGATGTAACTCTGAAGAAAAAAAAATGTCTGAAGTGTTGATGTAGACAACTACAATGCCCTCGGGGGCGGAATGATAAAGGCAGAAGACAATTCTGCAAAGGAACATACTCTGAACCATCGGTAATGGTCGCGGAAGTAAACAACGACGGTGATGTGGGCATTGGTGGCCCTACCAAATTCAGAGGTCTTCGGCAACTGATAAGAAAAACTGCAATAGTCGCAAAGTAAGACCCACCGCAACATGAGAAAGTGTTGGCGTCGAATGTGATGGGGGTCAACGACATCAGGGAGCAATGGTATTTCCCCCTGTGCTGTCCGAGATCTCTCATTAAATGGTAAATGAGAATCAAGATACTGTCGCCCTTCTGGAACACGACTCCCAGAAGAAAAGGGCTTCATGGAATCTACTGTGGTGAGGAAGTGGCAGAGGTACATGGACGAAGTCAAGAAGTGGGAGGACTCAAGACTGCCCTTGGCTGGAGAATGGATGAGACAAATAGTGGCCGCAACCGTGTGACAAGGTTGAGTGTCAGGGGGATGCCAAGACCGAGGATAAGTTGTGCCAGAGGCGGGACAAGGTGAACAAGTTCAGAGGGTAAAGGTAAGTGACCTGGGTAGTACTCTGAAGATAGAGACGATGTCGGCGGGGTAAATGAGACGTAATGCTCCAACCAAGGGTGACATGGGTTGCGTGTGGCCAAAAGGAAAGTAGGTCGCCAACAGTGACGACGAAAGCAAAGACTGGAAATAAAAGGCGTTTGTACAATAAATAATGAATAAATTTGGGAAAGATGTACACATACAGAAACGGGTGCCCCAGTGTGAAATGAGTGCCCTAGGGAGGGTAGAAATTTCTTGGAAAACTGATGAAGGGTGGGGGCCCCATTAGCGAGTTTCTGTATGAGGTAGGTGAAACGAAGATAGGTTCGCAGATGGGAAAACTGATGGTGGATGAAATGGAGGGTTCATGATCCTGCGGAGGTGCAGGTAAAAAGAACGTAACCATGAAGCGATGATCTGGGAGTCCATATGGGAAGCTAGCAAAATGAGGAGAAGAAGTATGTGGTTGATCTGCAACATGATAAAAGACTACCGGGACTCCCATCCCTAAAGGATAATGAAGAACAACATGAGTGTCAAAAGTGCCAAAAGGTGCTATGACTGGGACAACTCATGTGGGTGAGGATGCTACCGGGTGACAGTACTGAAGATGCAACTGGAGGTGTGAGTACTGCAGAGCCGGAAATGGGTATCCTAAAGGCCAAAATCAGGGGGTGTGACTGGGAATGTAAATGCAATACAGCGGGAGAGACTACATGCCAGTGCTGAGTATATACCTGAAGGAGTGATGTGGAGAGATGCTGATCAACTACCTGCACATAGAACAACCAAATACCCAAAGTGAACAATATCTGAAGAGAATCAAAGATATGAGCGTATATTTGACAAATGTGACTATGCGCTTGCGTACCTGACCATGATATGAAAAAAAGGTGCCCCGGGGGCCTAGGATGACAAGTGACCCAGGGACAGCCGTGATGTAGGTGGAGGGACGCTGATCCCGGATGTGCGGTGGCGGGACGCTGATCCCGGATGTGCGGTGGCGCGAACGGGGCTGGTCGCAGCTGCGAGATGATGTGGCCGATGCGAGGCCTGCAGTTCGAGCGTCTTTAGCAGCCAGTGGGATACTAAAGTTCTTTGAGTGCCCGCTGATAGGGTCACAGGAGTATTTGCTCCAGTTTTTGATCGAGATGTGGAGCCCAGATCAACACTGCTTCCTCGTGCGAGGAGAGAAGATCCCCTTCACTGTGGTGGAGGATGTCTACTTCTTGACGGGGCTCCCCTTCCGGGGAACACCGTTGCTGGCGGATCCTGTGCTGCCGAGAGACACTCATCTACAGACCGTCGCCGAGCGATATTGCTCAGGAGAGAATTACATGACCGGGACGTCAGTGAGCATCAGTGGGATAGATGCCCGAAAGATGGCCCCCACATGCGCCACTGTGGCAGTCATTTAAGACTCTGTCGACCTCGTCAATAGTCAGGCAGCGACGAAGAATGGTGTCGACGCCCCGCCGATAGAGGATGTCACCAATGAGGAGGTAGCGGGGAGACTGATGGCGAATACGCCGACGATCATCTCGTGATAGGTGATTACCAAACTTTTGAGTTCGTAGGTAGATGAGGAGGTCGCCATACCAAGGATCATCTGAGGCGATGTAAAAGAGATGTTCGTCCGGGAAGTCGGTGTTGACGGGAGGACTGATGGCGTCAGAGGGAAGGGCCGTGACAAGTTCAGCGAGAACGAGGGCCTTCTTACTCTTAGGTGTTGAAAACTCGAGGTCGTATTCCTGAAGGATAATGATCCATCGAGTGAATTTCCCTTTGACTTGGCAATGGCTGAGCAAGTATTGCATAGGGTTGGAATCCACGACGACCTTGGTGCTGCGAAGCAGAATGTAATGGCGCATCTTCTGTACTACAAGGACAACTGCAAGAGCAAGTTTCTCTTCATGTTTGTACTTCAAGGGTGGTCCTGAGAGGTTCTTGCTAACGTAGTAAATGACATGTTCACGATTTTCATCTCCGAGCTGGACGAGGATGCCGGCTACTGATACAGCTGATGTTGATACGTAGAGAATGTAGTCACGAT
>ML804938.1:85782-108679 GCA_009831015.1 Picea engelmannii | reverse complement strand
GATTCGCTATTTTAAAAATGATTCGCCCAAATTCTATAGGATAAAATTATTTTACCTTAAAAATCGCCAAAATTTTATAAAAACTATATAAAATCCTTAGAAATTTGAATATTTTTACAAAAATATCGCCAATCATTTATAGTCGACATATGAAGGATTAGTAACATTCGCCAAGGTTTCTACATTTTAAAATAAATTTCCATCCTTAAAATCATCCCTGCTAGGATGTGGTACCAAACGTTTGACACATACATCCTTGGATTGGGATTTGTAAGAAGGGCTGATCACTGTGTATATTCCAAGAAGGTTGGTAATCACTTCATTTATGTAGTGTTGTGTGTTGATGACATGTTGTTGGTAGGAAATAACATGGATGTTATCAAGGAAGTGAAATCTCAGCTATCCTCCAAATTTGACATTAAGGATCTCGGTGCTGCTAACTTCATTTTGGGAATGGAGATTAAAAGAGATCATGAAAACAAGAAACTTTGGTTGAATCAGAGAAAATATGTTGAGACAATATTGTAGAGGTTTAATATGCATTGAAGTAAACCGGTCAAGGTTCATATTCCTATAGGTGTAAAGTTATCTGCAGATCAGTGTCCCAAGACACAGGAAGAAGAAGAGGACATGTCCCATGTTACGTATGCCAGTGCAGTTGGCAGCTTGATGTATGCAATGGTCTGTACTAGACCAAACATTGCACATGCAGTGGTAGTTTTGAGCAGGTATATGTCAAAACTAGGGAAGGAGCATTGGACAACAGTAAAGAGGGTCTTCAAGTATCTGCATGGCACTACCAGTTATGGATTGTGCTACCAAGGAAGACCAGGATTGGACAGAGTGCTGGACATACATGGCTTTGTTGATGCAGATTGGGCTGGAGATCTGGATCACAGAAGATCTACAAGTGGGTATGTGTTTAACCTATTTGGAGGAGAAATCAATTGGATGAGAAAAACATAGGCTGTAGTGGCACTCTCAACTACAGAAGCTGAATACATGGCAGCCACTCATGCAAGCAAGGAAGAAGTATGGTTACAAAGATTGTGTTTAGGTATTGGGTTGGTACAACAAGAAATGAGATTAGATTGTGACAGTCAGAGTGCAATCTTCCTGGAAAAGAACCCAACTTATCATTCAAAGACAAAGCATATTGATGTTCAATATCACTTTGTGAGAGACATGGTTGAGGAAAAGAAGGTGTTTCTAGAAAAGGTTGACACTTTGAAGAATGTTGCATATTCATTGACAAAGTCTATGAGCACATAAAAGTTCTCCTGGTGTAGAGTAACAATGGGCATTGCTGCCCTGGATTGTTGACTATATAATCCCCTGGACCCTTGGATGCAAAGAAAACAACAAGTGGGAGAATGTTGGGTATGTGTTATATTATTTTCATGTGTGTGTGTCGGCGCGTCAGATATGACAACTGCGTCTGACGATCCCTTAGATATGTGTGTGGGTGGGTTTTGCTATTTTTAGTGGTTTACTAAAAATAATCCCGGTTTTAGGGATTAGGGTTTTGGTATCTACGAAATACCTAAAAACATTGTATATATTGTATAGTGAATGGTGAAATTCGATATAATGAATATAAGAAAGGTTTTCCCGGTTGAGGGTTTCCAGTATAATATCTCTGTGTACTATGTGAATGAGCCATTGATTAAATTCTGTTTTTCTTAAGAATCTATATGCATTTCTTTACTTCACAGGTTTAAAAATTAGATTTGTGTGGTTGATACTGTGTTATTTTCTATCTGTTATATTGTTATTTCATTGTTGTTTTCCTATTAAAGGTAGGATATATAAGCTAACTTATGAAGCTAAGTGTAAGACGGTTAAATAATCTCTAGGTTACATTGCATGGTTGTTCTGGAATCATTTTACATTTCCTATGGTTGTAGACACGTGTGTCCTGCAACCCCCTATTGCTACTTCGGGTGAGACTTCATCTGCTTCAAATGTGTTGCTGAAAGGGCCAATAGTTAGGGTTTGTTGGTACACTGTTAGAGTTGAACCCTGGGTTTGTCCCTGTGCTAACAAATTGTCCCATTGTCGGGACCAAGATCTTCTTGAGGGAATGTCAAGGTGGTTTCCATCGAAGACAAAGATTCAAAAGTGGATAGAATAACAAGAAAGGGACTTCGTCGAAGCTCAGAACAAGAACCCTAGAATTAGTATGGAAGACTGGTTTGGAAGGTACATCTTTACCGACGTGCACGAGATTTTCTTTGCAGGAGTTCATAAGGAGTTGTACGAGTGGTTAGATAGATCAACATACACCAAGTTCGAGATCAGATCTAGACCACTTGTTGTTTGGATGTCGACGCTGATCAATAAATTGAAGAGAGTCGATAACGTCGTGTCAATAGCAGTAGATCTCTGGTTTGATAGCACTATTGGAGGATACATTACTGAATTTTCTATTGACATAGTGGAATCATATAGCCAAGCAGAGAGATATTTCTTCAAGGGACATAGAGGAAAGTTTCTACACTTTTTGAAGTTGAAGATTAAGATGCTATTGCATGAGAAGAATATCTTGAAGATACAGTAATTAGTTGGATTTTAAAGCTAATGTTCAAGAATTCAGACAACGACAGTGACACAGAGGATGGACACACCCGCAGTGGGAGATCATTCAGAAAGGTTCCTCTAGCGACCTGTTTAAGAAAAGTTATGTGCCAGTAGCACAAGATGAAGATTTCTACAATAAAGAGGAAGCAGGGAGATTAGCCGAAGAGTATTCATAGTTCATAAGGGCAGAGGAAGTAGAGACCGAGGAACTTCGCCGAGAAGAACCAGAAACTTCAAGGGCTCAACCTACTGTGGAAGTAAGTATTATTACCGCTTCTATTGTTGTAGCAACATTAAGTAACTAGAGTAATCAGAGTAATCAGAGCGCTCAGAGTACTGTTACAAGAAGTGTAGTACATACTCAGTCGAGAAACCAAGGAAGATCCATGATAGATGAAATGAGGTTACCCATTTTCAGAGGAGATGGATCTGAGGATCCTGACCAACACTGGTTCTTATGCGAATCTATATGGAGAATTAAGCAAGTCACCAACGAAGCTGTTAAGAGAGCTCATTTTAGTATTACCTTGAGGGATCACACATTGATATGATATATGAAGTTTTCTTTAGGATCCGTACAACCTAAATCACTGACTGACATTAAGAATGCGTTGAGTGAAGATTTCAAGAAACCTAAGTCGAAGTCGTAGTGTATTACATAGCTAAAGGAAATAAAACAGAAGGAGACTGAACCTGTTTGGGAATTTAATCAGAGGTTCAAGACCTTGACATGGCACTTAAGTTTTCAGATTCCAGACGAACAACATAAGGAGTGGTTCATCACTGCCTTCCTGCCACATATTAGAGTTCCTTTGATGAAACAGAAGGTCTATTCGCAGGCTGAAGCATTAGAGATTGCCATGAAACTAGAAGCAACCCCAATAGAAGAAACCGGTCCAGGTATGATTTAGATATTGAATCAATTAACTAGTTTATCTTTATAGGTTGAATACATGAATAAAGATAAAGGAAAGGAGAAAAGAGAAGACATCTAGTGTATCAGATGTAAATCAGAAGGCCATGATAAAGAGCACTGTCCCCTATTTAATGAATACTTGGCCTCTGGAGCTCCTAACCCTTTGAAGCAGGATTTTTTACCCTGGTGTGAGGTATGTAGAACTAGACATTTCCCTCGTGAATGTTATTATATGCAGAAATATGTCAAGACACCCACCAATATTCATAGCACATTCTGTAAATATGTGGGGTGTGATGAGAAGGACTGTAGGGATTATGACCTCATGCATGAAAGGTCAAAATATGCATATATAATTCAAGGAGAATTACAGGAGGAAGGGAATGCTACGTAGTTCAATTCCCCAGGAAGAGGAAAATTCAACCCTCATGGTGGGTTCAGAGGAAGAGGACGAGGAGGAGGCATGGGTCGAGGTCGAGGTCAGATTATTTTCTATAACTGCGCTCAACCAGGTCATTTGACAAGGGATTTTCAGAACCCTTCTACTACTTGCAGCTACTGTAATTCATTTGACCATGTCATTCAAGACTATCCAGTTTTGTTAGCTAAACTTCAGGAAAGACGAGGTGGAAACCAGTAAGTCCAACTGATATAATATGAAACTTGCGGAGAGGATCCCAGAGTCGTTGTTAGTACTAGGGGAGGCACTATTACAGTATAATATGAGGTGACCCCAGGAAAGACTACAAATGGATCAGGGATCATAAGAGATGCAAAGAAGACACAATTGTTTGATCCAAGGAAAGAAAGGCATACTTTTGAAGAATAAAGGAGAGAATTTGTAGGTGAACATGCTTCTTCATATTAGGCACAACCATAAGTAAGGGAATGTGAAATGCCTTCAACATTTTCTCATTCTTCCCTAGCTAGACAAGGAAAAGAGGCAAGCAAGCTTATGAATTTCTTGTATACTTGTATCAATTTGATTAAAGATGGAAGAGTTGTGCAGGAACTACAACACCTAATAAGACAATATGAGATTGGAAGAGTAGATCCTCTGCTAAGTAGAGATGTGAATCGAGTATCTAGAAAAAGGAGGACAATCAAGGAACTGCACCTTAGTGCTCAAATTAGAGATTACGACATAGACTATGTGGTCCTCGACTTGGGATGAGAAGTAAATGTTATGACGAAGCAAACTTAGGCATTGATGGGAAAACCTAAATTGATTTACTCTCCTGTTAGTCTTAGAATGGTTAATCAACATGCAGTGAGTCCCTTTGGAAGATTATAGCATGTCCCTGTGGACATCGACGGGGTAAGGACATTTGCAGACTTTGAAGTGATCGAGACTGTCGATGATAGCTGCCCTTATCCTGTGTTGTTGGGTATTTATTGGGCCTTCAACAATTTGACTATTTTTGACTTAAAAAAAAAGAACAATGACATTTGAAGGTGATGGACTTAGGGTCATTTCACCTCTTGACCCTGATGAAGGTTGCAGATACACATAACCTATAAGATAAGAAGACTACGCATATGAGCTAGAAAACATCTACAAATTGACAGCTAGACAACATGATTATATTAATCCCACAACAGATGGAAACCTAAGTTGGCGAAGTGAAAGTGCATGCTCATCAGATTCAAAAGAAGCATTGGAAAATTGGAAGAAAATAATGTATGAAGCCTCTACACGAAGGTGTGCCAGGTTGACCAAGGCAGTTCACTGGATTGGCACAGAAGTAAGTCATCTTCCTAAATTTGATGGCTTGAATAATATAGAGACATTTCTAGTTGAATTTGAGAGAATTGTACCAATACAACAGAGGATGTTGGCACTAGATGAAGCCTTGTAAGAAACACCAACTAGATGGTGGGGAGCACACAAGAAGAAAACCACATAGTGGGTACAATGTCACACCTTGTTGACAGTGCACTTTTTAGACCAAGCTGGAGGATGTGAAGTTCGATACACAAGTCAGAGTTTTCCTAAGGACCATGTGAGAAGTTATGAGGAAGCCTAGAACAACATTCCTAAAGAAAAATGGGTACATAAGTTCATCAACACCTTAGATACTACGCCTATCAACTGGTATCTTCAAGCAGAATTGCGCTTAGACACTATAGATTGGTATGGTATGATCCATAAATTTATAGCTACGTTCTTATTTGAAATCCATTACCCCACAATAGATCATGCTTTACAAATTGTAAGACATAAGGTCTTTGAGGAGGCACATAACCCCCCTTTTGAACAAGAAGAAGATGAATCGATTGCGCCTCTTCACCAGTTACAAGGTTGTTATAATATTAATGCTGATGAAGATGATGATCCTAGGAATGTGAACATCTCATAAATTGAAGGACAACGAGATATAGAAGGGCCAGGGATTGAATTACCTTTTGTTGGGTAGCCTATTAAAATTAAGAAAGTTAATATTGGAACAGAACAAGCACCTAAGTTGGCAAATATTGGAGACTATTGGGATGATGCTACTATTAGTAAGATTACATAACTATTGCATGAGTATCAGGAGTTGTTCGCAACAAAGTTCACAGACCTGAAGGGAATTAAAGGGCCCATGGGAGAAATGAAGATCCCTATGAAAGAAGATGCAAGGCCTATCGAGAAGAGACCTTACAGATTGAATCCTAAGTACAAGCAGCAAGTTAAGATTGAATTATATATAATGTTGGAAGCAAAAATCATAGAACTAGTGGAAGAATCTGAATGGATCATCCCTATGGTGGTCCAAGATAAGAAGTCAGGAGAAATCAGAATCTATGTATATTTAAGGAATTTGAATGATGCATGTCTACATGATCCATTTCCTACACCTTTTACTGATGAGGTTCTAGATAATGTAGGAGGACAAGAAGTCTATTCATTCACGGATGGATTTTCAGGTTATCACCAGATCATAATTGCTAAGGAATACATACATAAGACCACATTTTCAACAGAATGGGCCTCTTTTTAGTACACTGTGATTCCTTTTGGCTTGAAGAATGCACTAGCCATCTTTTCCAGGGTTGTGGTCGAAGCATTTAAGGAATTTCTCCATAAGTTTTTGGAGGCATACTTTGATGACTGGACCGTTTTTATCCTATTGAAAGACCACATTGAATGTTTGAGATTAATGTTAGATAAGTGCAGGCAATGTCATATTGCCTTGAAATTGAAGAAGTGTATTTTATTTTCACCTTTTGGGGTGTTGTTAGGACACATTGTGTGTAAGCAGGGATTGTTGGTATATCCTTCCAAGATTGCTATCATTGTTGATCTACCTCCTCCTTCTTCAGTTAGACATCTGCACAATGCATTGGGATACACTAGATACTATAGAAAGTTCATTAAGGGTTACACACAGATAACATCACCCATGGAGAAGCTATTAAAAACTGATAGTAAGTTTCAATGGATAGAAGAATGCCAATAGATCTTCGACACACTAAAGTAGAAAATGGTCACTGTGCCTATCTTGGTTTTTCTAGATTGGAGTAAGGAGTTCAATGTTCATGTCGATGCTTAGTCCATTGCACTAGGAGCAGTCCTAGCACAACTTGGAGAAGGACATATTGACCACCCTATAGCATTTTCTAGAAGGAAGCTCTCTACATCTGAAATGAATTGTACTACCACTGAAAGGGAAGGCCTAGCTATGGTATATGCACTGCAGAAGTTTAGACACTACTTGTTGGGAGGACATTTTAAATATTTTTACTGATGATTCTGCATTAAAGTGCTTATTCAACAAGCCGTTGTTTGGGGAAAGAATATGCAGATGGCTATTATTATTCCAGGAATATGATTTTGAGATTGTGGTCAAGCCAGGGAGAATGAATAAGGGACCTGACCACTTATCGATGTTAGAACATGGAGAGAAACCTACCAGTTTGGATGATACTCTACTAGATGCATAGTTGTTGGACATCAGGAAAGTCGATGATCACTTCGCCGAGATAGTCCAGTTCCTGTCCACATGAATGGCACCTTGCGAGTACATGGTTATTCAGAAGAAACAATTGGTAGTCCACGCTGCAGATTTTCAACTTATAGCTGGACAGTTATATAAGATGGGACCAAATGAGATCTTAAGAAGATGTGTTATGGAGTCAAAAATTCCCTTGATAATTGCAGAAGCACATGAAGGCATCGTAGGAGGACACTATGCAGGGAAAGCAACAACGCAGAAGGTTCTTAGAGTTGGCCTTTGGTGGCCCACTTTGCATAAGGATGCTAAGGAATACTACAGAGCCTACGATGTATGCCAAAGAGTAGGGAAGTCGTCAAGAAGGGATGAGATGCCTTTGGCACTTCAGTTAACATTACAAGCATTTTAGAAATGGGCTACTGACTTTGTGGGACCGATCAACCCACCAGGAAAGCGCACAGGAGTTCGATATATCATCACTGCTATAGAGTATTTGACCAGATGGGCATAAGCAAGAGTAGTTAAGGACTGTAGTGCAACTATAGCTGCACGATTCATCTTTGATGATATCATAGCCAGATTTGGATGTCCGAAGGTCCTTATGAGTGATCAAGGCACACACTTCATCAACAAGACCATTGAAGACTTGACTCAGGAGTTCGAAGTTCACCATAAGAAAAGCACACCATACCACCCACATGCGAATGGTACAGTCAAGGATTTCAATAAGATATTGGAGACAACGTTGACTAAGATTTGTAGTATCAACAAAGATGATTGGGATTTAAGAATTCCAATAGTATTATGGGCTTATCGAACTACTTACAAAAAGTTAACAATGGAGACCCCATTCAAGTTAGTTTATGGCCAGGAAGCAGTAGTACCTATCGAATATTTGGTCCCTAGTTTAAGAATTGCAGCATTTACATGTATGGATGACACCAACGTTGTTCAATACAGTCTCACACAGTTGATGGAACTAGAGGAAGACAGGTTCATTGCAGGTTTTCATCAGCAGGTACAAAAAGAACGAGAAAAGGCTTATCATGACAGACATATCAAGAAGAATGCATTCAAACAAGGTGATTTGGAACTTGTATATGAAAACAAGTTCAGGAAGCATCCAAGAAAGTTTAGGACACATTGTCTTGGTCCATTCGAGGTTGCCTATGTTACAGAAGGTGGAGCTGCGTAGTTGAAGACCCTTAATGGAGAATGGAAGGATGGATTAGTAAATGGGAGCCAGTTGAAGTTGTATTATGACAACTAGCTGCCTCACAGATCTCAATAAAATCAAGGGAGAAGGGTCTAGGTACCAAGTGCAGTTGAAATTGGGTACCAGACACAGAAAAGATAGTCTGCACATGGTAGGAAGGGACATAGCAGAAAAGACATGTTGCTTCGTGCAGTATGCAGTCGAAGTGATAAAGATGGTTCAAACCCTACAATGACTCGGGATGAGTCACATGTGAGTGTTGGAGGCTTGTTGGCCCTTGGTCATGTATTAAGTAAGAAATCAAAGATTAAAGAAGAAGAAAGACAAAGCATGAAGTGAACATAAGACACACAAACCGAGGAGGGGTTGAAGTGGTTAAAGAAGCAGGAAAGAAGGAGTGAAGTAAAGGAAAGAAAACCGTCAGAAGAGAAGATCTAGGAAGAAAACGCAACAAGGAAGATGGACCATGGACAAGTCAACAAGCAGAAGAAGACTTCAATGGGTGCTCTGGAGCACCGTGTAGAGAAGAAGGAGGAACAGGTCGGCGAAGTCCTGAAAAGGCAGGTTATGTGGGCCTAGGTTTTTGGTGCCTAGGATTTGTAAGAGTCATGAAATGTATAAAAAGAGGTCTAGAAGAGTTGATAAGGTGTTGGGCCCGCGATATGGTTAATCTAATGATGATAATTAGATCCTTTTTGGCCAATATTGTATGTGCATTTTCCTGTTTTGAAGAGTTTTTGTGTTAAATAGCTGTGGTTCATACCAGGTATGTATGATTTATGTTTTATGATGGTTTTGAGTATAATTCAACATGTTTTAATGATTTCAAGAAACTAATTTGCGTTTTGTGTGTCACAGGGAAAAATCGTAGGTCGTTATTGCATCCGGCATTCCGTCTGGCACTTCATCTAGCACTCTATCTGACACTCTGTCCTTCACTAAAACCATGGGAAATTTGGCGTTTATCATATCGACGACCATCGATGAGCGAATTAGAGACATGGGTTTTCTTTCTGCTCGTGACCTTCAACTACTGAGCTTCTAACAACTCAGATTGGGTTGTTATGCTAAGTGTTTATTGGCTCGCCTTGTTTCTAGAAGCCACTAGTGGTTAAGAAGCATTGAATGTGATTTGTTGTTTTTAGAGGAGGTCGACACTTCCAGTGGTCGACCTCTCAGCCTATAAATCTATAAATACCACCTCAGTGGTCAAAAAAATAGTTAGGAGAAAAAAAGGATAGTTAAGCTATGTTTTTCCATTTTTAGACATCTTTCTCTAAAACTGTGTAAAACTTTGTTTTTAATTTTAATGTTGAAATCGTGTTGCTTGAGATCGTGATTCATCATTGAGGAGTAGCCACGACCTGTTGGGGGGGCCACCATTGGTCTGTGTGAATATTTAGTCAATTAGCTTATGAATTCATACAATGTAATCGTCATTTATTTTATTTCCTATACATGAGTTTTATTGTGTTTATTTACTGTGTAAATTGTTGTTCATAATTTAATTGCTTTAGTTCAATTTTGCAGGTTATTATGAAGGCTAGTGTTAATATGCAATGACCTTTTAATTAGTAGGAACCAAATTGCAAGTTTGGATACTAACCCTTATATGTAATTAGATGGTATTTAGATTTTTCATATGCTGAAATACAATTTTAAAATAGAGTATTTAGTTCATGGTTTCTTTGGCAAGTTTCGGTGGATGGATAGTTGTTAGTTTTAGTTTTCATTTCTAGTTTTCTTATCTAATTGCCATTTAGTTTTGCTTATTTAGTTGTTATGTAGTTTGATTATTTATTTTCTTTTCATATGCTGAAATAGAATAAGGAATTAAATTATGTCTTTATGAGTATTTTCCATTTGCAATTTAAATTGTTAAAATAGGATTCGTTTAATTTATTTCATGCAATTTCCTTTCTAGATCTAGGTTGCAATTTTAATTTGAAGTTTGATTATTGAGTTTAGTTTTTCAGTTATGAATCTTTAAGTAGTATGGATTTGCTTACACTAGCATAGAATGCAATTGAATTTAATAGAATAGTGTTTCCATATTGTTGATGATTAGTGCATAGATAGAATAATCACATGGATATGCAGGGTAGTTGATGTTGTTTCTATAATGACTAAATTCTCACTAGATTGCTTAATTCATACTTTTCACTTTGGTATCGAAGTCAATATTGAGTTTATCCCTCTTGAGTTATCGTTAATTGTTGGACATCGTGATATTATAAGACCCCAAAGACATAACCATCAACACTATATTTGAGTTTTCTTGCTTTTATAGATTAGAGAATAGTTTTCTTGCTTCGGTAGATTAAAGAATAGTTTTCTTATCATAGATTAAAGAGTAGTTGTTGATTACCTTTATTGTCATGATGCTTTGAATTTAGTAGATTAAGATTTCCTTTCGTAAGTTAGAAGTAATTGTGAATTTTAATTTAATAATAGATTTCACTTGCTTATTAATTTGATTAGTTGCTTATTGAGTAATTTTGATTAGTTTACTCGCTGTAGAAGTTATCATAGGTTAGTTAGTTGTTTGCTTTCTTAAGTACTTGTTTTGATAGGGTAGTTGCTTGTCTATTTACTTGCTTTAATAGGGTATTTTCTTATTGAATTTGAGTAGGTTAATTAAAGTAGTTTGTTGTTGTTATTGCTTATTAGGTAGATTGAATAAATAGTTTGCTTTTGCTTATTGTCATGATTAAGTTAGTTTTATTTAGGTAGGATTTTCATTTGCTTTCTTAGGACTATCCATCTATCCTTTGTTCAAAAGTTACTTAGGGTAAATAGTTTAAATTTCTTAGTAGGGTTTAGTCATTAATAGTCTTTGCTTAAGTAGATTAGCCCTTGGATAGCCCATTTCTTTAGTTAGAATATACTACCTCTAGCCTTTCTTCCTTGGAACATATAGTGCTACAACTCTAAGTTTACTTACGTCGGGTTGACAATTTAATTGAGGGTTTTTAGTGTGTTTTTAGTGCATATAGAATACCCATCATTTTTGGCATCGTTGCTGGGGATTTGTCTCAAGGTAGGAATTAGATCATTTCTAAACCTTAGCATTAGTTTGGTGGTGGGGGGAACTTTAAGATGAGAGGTAAGAACCTGCGCATCTGCTATAGCAGGTTCCCCCAAAACTAATGGTAGTTTTTTATTTTATTTTATTTTTTCTTTCATGAACAGAATTAGAGACCCAAAAGGTAGATACATTAAATCTAAATTAGACCTTTCAACCAAGGTTACTTCCTATATTTTTGGGAGAAGGAATGTTCCACTTATAAAGTTCGCAGATCGATAATGAAAAACAGGAGCTAGCTCAACCCAAAGAGATAAAGTAGTCTCTGAAGAGACTAAGATAGGGAGCACCATAGAACATCAAATTTAAGCATCGGTAATAGTGGAACAAGAAGCAAGACCACTCGAGCCTTCTGCAGAACCAAACAATACAACCTTTGTTTTGTTACCACCATCAGGAGATCCTAACTTTGAAGACATAATAGACCCTGAACAGGTGAATACTTTGTTTGGTAGTTTAACCAACATAATTGTCTCTGAAATTGACACAGAAACTTTGGCACCAATAACCTCAACCGGCTCGAGTAGAGTCCCAAACACCCAAACAGTAGGAAGACCTTCCCATCAGAGGGATACCTTGTTATCTTCAAAGATAAAACCACCTAGGTACTCTCTTTTTGGAAACCAAACCAGTATGGATGATCAAGGGGATCACAACAATGTAAGACAGGGGAGGAAGAAGAAGTTGGAAAACAAACTGAAACTACCTTCGGGTTTCCAATTTTGGACACCACACCGAATGTCAATATGAAAAATATTCCCCTCTCAGCACTTCCCACCTTTTACGATAAAATAAGTGATGACCCAGATACCTTCCTATTTGAGTTCGACATTTTGTGTAGGAGCTACAATTACTTACAATATTCCCAGAAACTAAAACTCTTTCCTACCACCCTCAAGGACTCTGCACTAAGATGGTTCATGGGGTTGGGAGAATCCAATATTAGGTCTTGGGAAGCCATGAAATATATCCTTTTTAAAAATTACCAAGACTACTGCAAGACCAAGGAGTGTCATAATGATATTTTCAAAATCCAACAGTTAGAAGATGATAATCTCGAGGATTATATGGAACAATTTGGTTATATCTCTTAGAAATCAAAATATCATGACCTTCCAGATGATGAAATTAGGGATATCTTCCTTAAGGGACTTTCATAGGAATACCTAGAGATATTTAACCTGATGGCATCAGGTGACATCTCCCATAAACCATTTGCCAAAATCTGCGAGATGTGTAAAAATTACTCAAGGAGTAGAGCTAAAACAGGAAATAATGTTCGGGACCCTTATAATAGAAACTTAAAACCAATTAGTTCAGGTGGTATCACGAGAGAAGAGATAGGAAACCCTTTAGAGAATTTCAAAACATAGATCTTAAGAACAATAGGTTCCCAATTGGACACCCTAAATATTAAAAAGAAACAGGAGGAGGCAAATGCAACAATGAGCATATATTGCCCAAGATGCAGGAGGAATCATTCCTCAAGGGAATTCCCATTAGATAACATTTCAGTTTGTGGCTTCTGCACAGAAGACCATTCAACTGAAAAATGTCCATCATTGCCTGGTTTTTTAGCCATCTATAGGAGTGGGGATCCTGGGGAATCCTCTTATGCACCTAGGAGGCCATGGCAGCCTAGGAACTAGCCTACATACCCAGATCTACAACCTCAAGTTCCACCCTATTATCAATAACAACAGTGAAACTCACGAGGTTGGAAAAACTGGTCTGCACAGTACCAACATCCTTGGCCTCAAGGATGGAGTGGAGGGCATAACCAAGGGAACCCTCAAGCTCCACCTGTCCCTATGTCCAACCATCCTTATCCTCAGTTTCCACCGAGCACTCCGCAGTTTCTACCAGGTTTTGTTCCACCACCTTTACCTCCTATTCCACAACAACAACCACAACAATATCATAATGCAAGCTCCCCAAGACCAACATTATTACCGACACAACTAGTGCCCAACCAGAATAACAAGCCAAATCAACCTCTTCATAATGTTGGGTTGCAACCCTCCCCCTGTTCTTGAAACGTTTTCTGAATTTTAAGCTATACATATGTAAATAATTTTGAATTTTGCTAATAAGAAATTCTAGAGATTTCTGTAGGTATTTATTTCACCAGGAGTAGACAGTTTCAAGGAAATATAAAAGAAGGATTTTTCTTCAAAATATTGCTATATTTGAACCTTCTTGTCTGCTAAGCATTAAATGAATAATCACTTGTTGTAGTTAGCCATATTTTTGCAAAGATTTTCATCTTCCCTTTTTCTTAAGGCATTTTAAAAAGCAATTGCTCTTGAAAATATTCACCACTATATAAGGAAGTGATACCATAACCATCAAGCTTAGAGGTCTCTCGTATAGTTTTCCCAAGAAACCTGAGTAAGTGAGTAAAGTATCTTTATTAAAGAGTAACAAGGAGGTATGATTAGCGGTTAGTCATGAAAACATCACAATAAATTACAAAAGAAGAAAGTGAGTTGAGCCTAGATATACCTTTCTGTTCTTTCCCAATGGTACCATCCATTACACACTAAAAAGATTGATTATATCATATCTTTAGATAGGCCACGTCTTCTTAAGTACCCCTTACATCAGGACAATCACTAAGAATATAAAGGAAAGTCATCCTCTAGCACAAATACCATCCCAATTGAAAAAAAAAGAAAGAGAAAGTTGTTTTCAGAGATGTTCCCCCATCTTCTTGCATAAAGCAATCTTATACTAAAATATTAAAAGATGGAGGGCCAGTCTCTAAGGGTGTAAGAGGCTAACCCACCGGGATACTGAACAGGTCTGATGGAAGCAGGTACCGACCTGTGGTATGACTAGGTAAACCCTTCAAAGTACTGAACAAGCTTGTTGGTAGCGGGGCATTCTACCTAGCGAGGATGATAATCTGACAAAACATAAATAAAAATTTAAACTTGTCCTGATGTACGAAATTACTTGTAGACAAAGTTGACATGAAGTATGTATGGTTAAGCTAAGGTTAATGAACTCCATAAATTTTCCAATGGGAACTAACTTTGATACTATCTTGAAACTATCTCACCTACCTCTTCTTATCTATATATATGATCTCTTATCCTATAGGTAGGGCCATCTTCTAACCGTCTCGTCATACCAATCTATGAAATTTATCTATACACTTAATAAGCTGTAAATCTTTGACTATTGGGAGAA
Organism: Picea engelmannii; assembly: GCA_009831015.1. Classification (NCBI taxonomy): domain Eukaryota; kingdom Viridiplantae; phylum Streptophyta; class Pinopsida; order Pinales; family Pinaceae; genus Picea; species Picea engelmannii. The sequence continues at coordinate 93,749 of ML804938.1, read as the reverse complement.
CTGACTGGTTTCCTATATTTTTTATTGTGAGGTGTCACAATACTTAGGTGTGGGGGAGAGTTTCATGAGTTGACAAATGATAGCATTGCCTAGAAGAAGTAAATCTTTGTAAAAATTTATGTGTATTGTTTTCATGATACAAGTTATTACATCAACAGTCATTTTATTTTTGAAATGTTAATCCCCTGTGTGCTATAAATTACTATACATATCCTTAACAAACCACTTTATTGGTTTATTTTCATTACATACTGTTCATTGTAGGATTGAAATTACATGTATTATGTGAGTGGATTGAGTAAGCATGGTGGAAAAATCAATAATAACGGAACACTCTGCCTTTTCTCCTAATCACTGTGACTGTCAAAACCATTCCAAGACTACAGGCTATCCATTATAAGAGGTAAAAGTGCATTTAGCACAGAGGTACCATATGGAGTGTCATATGAAGTGTCATATGAGGTGTTGTATGAAGTGTCGTATGAGGCACCGAACGAAGTGCCATATGAATATATACACCAGTAACTGTCCACAATTTCATGTAACTAGGAATCAATGGCATTTAATTGAATTATTTCATGGAAATCAAGATTGAATGATGCAAACCTTAGACATTTTCATGATCAAATGTCCAAATCAAAAAACTTGGACATTGATCTAACTTCTTATCATTATGATTTCCCCCAAAACATGCCTTCAAATTAGAAATCGATCACACATGGAAACTCGTGTGTGCATGTGTGCAACCATTTCCACCATAGGAGAACTCATAAATGGAATTGGGTTATCCCATTATTCCTCACACTCACCTCTTCTCATTCCGATTCAACTCTACTCATTTGCATTTTCCCTGTTTTAAATGCGCTCAACCTCTATTCATTTCCTTCCTCTGTTTAATTACGCTCGACCTTTTCTCAGTGGTACCCTTCCTTGGCTCGATTGCAGCCATCCTCTATCAAAATTTTCCTCTTTCCATTTCTCCGCACCATCACAATTCCCAAACGGAATGAGCCGTCTTCCTACATAGACCTTTTCACCATCCCTGAGTTTGCACAGTGCATGGAAGTATTTTTGTGCGCAGGCTGGGGGCCATTTTTGTTTCACTTGTAGGGCCATGATGACGGAATTTTAATGCAATTTGCCCTCATTTTTTATGGGAAGAAAAAGCGTGTGGGGTCTCTCATCTTTGGGGTCCCAGAGGAATCCATAGCCACAGCCACAAAGCTTCCAAGAGATGGTTTAAAAACCACCAGTTGCTATGATCAAGATATAATAGGGTTTTTAAACTAGAATTTCATAACATCTCTGGAGATAAAGGATACTCCAAGGAGTGGATAAAAGAGGATATAATCAACCCTCTCATAGTGATCACCAGGTTGATCACATGTGAAGGTAGATATTCCACCTTTAAATCTTGTCACTTTTGATTGTTAGCTCACTTTCAATTCAATAAACCATTGAATTTTCCCTTCTACTTTTAAATAGCTTGGATAATATGTCCTCTCAAGTGAGGAATAATGTAACCAACCCCCACAATAGCCTCTTTCACCATGGCCTTATCAAACTCCTTGTTTTAGCCGAATTGGAAAAACAGGAGAAAACTTGGGATGAATTCATTTACCAATTTGCAAACCCTCACTTGACAATCAAGACTAGAAAAAAGACACTGGATCTAAGGATTATTTCTCCATCCAAACCCCACTCTCCGAAAACTCCAAACCCTCCTACACAAGCGATTTCTTTACCGAAACAAAAATCCAAGAAGCTTGTTGAAACCCCTGCAGCCTCATCAGGAAAAAAGACCAAGAAGCCTATTGCTAATCTCTAGATGCCTTCAATATCTCTTGATCCTACACCCAAAAAGCTAAAAGAACTAATTCAACAAGACTTTCCTACAATTCCCACAAATAGGAGAGGAGCTAATCAATTTAATAGAGGACCCTTTCGAAAGAGTACCTGTAGTACAAGAGGAAAACCTTATGAAAAACCCATGACTACTTCGGACCCTATCCAAGTGTCCTCCGATCTCGAAAGCCCTCACAAAAGACTTAGGGAAGTTCCTGCAGATGAATTGAAGCCTCAAATTAAAAAAAAATATGAACCTACTTCTCCTCATCAACCACCTATTATTCCTACCTCATAGATTCCTACTCCAGATCCTAAGACTGATAGACACTCTACATCTTTCAAGGGATCTAATCCCTCCTCTAAGATATCTGATCCTTCTCCAGCCATTGAGAATTTACAACATGAAAATTTTTAGCTCCTGCAACAATTGGAAGATAGGAAGACTGTGGACACACAAATTCACCATGATAATGCAATCCTCTAAGTAAAGGTGATTTCCCTTCAACGGTTGGTTGACGAGATGACTAAATCCAATCGCAACCTCAGGGCACAATTGAATCAACACAATGTTGGACAACTGAGAGGGGTGGGGGGTGAATCATTTTTTACCGTGCTTAAACAATTATTCTTATTTTAAACTCTTTACAAAGCACTCAATGATAATCAAAATAATGTAGGGAAATAAGTAATATCACATTCAACATCAGTCACACATATGAGATACACAGAGACAGATATTTCCTAAGGAAACCCATAAGGGGTAAAAACCTCTTCTTCTTTATATGATAAGTAATCTTCACATTCTTTACATTATCATACATATGAGCACCAACTCATAATGAGGCTGCAACCTCTATTTTGCAAGCTGCTACTTGCTGAGAGCACCAACTCTCTGGTTTCTCTAGCACCAACTAGAAGGAAGTACCAACTCCATGTTTTCTCTAGCACCAACTAGAGGGAAGAACCCACTTCCCAAGTGTTCCAACACCAACTGGATGGAAGCACCAACTTCCAATCATACATGCACCAACCTATAAAACAGAGAACAATAGTTCTCCCTTGCACCACCCTGGTTTCTCTGGCTGCAACCAGATGGAAGATACAACTCCCTTTGTTCAAGAACCCACATGAACCTCTGAGGAAAACAATCCTCCCTAGCACCTCCCTTCCACCCTAACATATAAATTTTGCTAATGAAACCTATCATAGTGATACAATTTTTATCATTGGCTTACCAGACTTATCACTGTTCTTCTACACTGAGTTGCTCTATCTGCATCAATGTCTTCTACACACTCCTCTACGCTTTATGTTCTTCTCCCATTATGCACTATGTGTCATCTCCATTTGATCTGCCATTCCTCTGCTCTCTATTTCAGCTGTTGTACCTTCCTCCTTCTACACTCCTGAATCCTCACAACAACAACCACCCATCTATTCTCTATTCTGCATACTTATAGTCTCTGTACCCCTTGTGCATGATCTTCCGCCATTCTTAAGCATGCTCTCTCATGTCGAGTACTCTACCTGTTCATCATGGCAACTCTTCAACTTCTCTGGCAGTTAGAGACTCTTTGTCTTCTTTGTCATAGACGAGCTCATCCTCTGGTAGAAACAATCATTTGTTTCTAGCAGTTACACTGTGAAGTGCAACAGTAGCCCTCCAATCTTATTCAACTTCATCTACATCGTTGAATTGACTTCATTGAATCTTGCATTCATTTTTCCATTTCGCACTCTGACATTTCAGGATTCTCGTGGTAAGGATTTCGTTACTCTCCATGTCCCGATCCCCGAAACTCCAAAATAGAGCTTGTCTACACTAGCTCCTTCCTTCATCTTCCACTGATGTGACCAATGGATGTGACCACAGGCTGAACTAAAATGTGTTTTTCATTTCATCATTTTGACAATTTGGCAATCCTGTTGTGAGTCATCTCGACTCTCTAAGTCGCGATCTCCAAAACTCTGAAATGGAGCTTGCCGCTTCAAGATTTTCTCTACATCTCTTCGACGATGTGACCACCATCGGTGTCTGAGTGCTTATCCATAAAACACTTTCATGATTTCACAATTCGAGATTTCAGCATCCTTGATGTGAGGATTTCTTTACGGTCCATTTCTCGATCCCCGAAACTCCGAAATGGAGATTGCTAATTAGAGCTCTTCTCTACAGCTCTTCGATCTCTAGATCAATGGTCCACAATCTGTGGTGATCGGACGACTATCCTCTGCCCCAGGACTTCATCCTTCAGGACTTTGGGGGAGTGATAGATTTAAAAATCCCTAAGCAAAAACTCCCGAAGTGAGTTCAGTCTTGAGTCACTTGATGACGTGCCATGACCTGAGTGGTTGCCATGTGTCACTTAGAATTATGAATTCCAGTGGCCTGAAATTCCAAATCAACTTGACACTTGTCATTTTCTGATCGTGCCACGTGTCATAGTATTCCACCTGTCCTTTCTGACGTGGTCTGCCACATTCACCTCCTAGATTTGTCGGCCCAGATCACTTCACGATTTCGGCATTCTTGATGTGAATGTTCTTCACTTCCAAGTCTCGGTCTACAAAACTCCAAAATGGAGTCAGATCAACTTTTCGACTTTTCTCACTTTGCAACTTCGGGATTCCTGTCGTGAGATTCCTTGACATCTCCAACTCCCGGTATCCAAAACTGTCTCCTACTTTCAGGATTTCAGCGTTTCACATTTCGCGATTCTGGGACTTCTAATGATGAAGAGTCTTGACTCTTCCAACTCCCAATACCCAAAATTGTCCTCCTTCTTCCGGGATTTCGACGTTTCGCATTTCGCAATTCTGGGAATCCTGATGATGAAGAGTCTTGACTCTTCCAACTCTTGGTACCCGAAATTGTCCTCCTTATTCTGGGATTTCGACGTTTGGCAACTCTGGGACTCCTGTGTTGAAGAGTTTTAACTCTTGACTTCTCAATCTCCTAGTATCCAAAACTCTGAAATGGAGTTTATGCTTCTGATCTTTCCATGCAATTATTCTTGCGCTGCTGGTCTTCCTTGCCTACCTGTTTTCCATCAAATAAACAAGCACACTCTCGCACTCTTCGTGCACCTCTGCACTATCTCTTCTAAGCTTACGTTGTCCTTGTTTTTCCATCGCTACATACTCTGATCTTTCCATCAATGATAAGCACACCTTCCTGTAAACATGCTAACAATCTCCCCCTTTGGCATTGATGGCAACCCTGAACGACTGAACTAATCTGTTTGGACCTCCAACTGTAGCATCTGGTTCGGACCACTCTTTTTTCTCCCCCTTTGACATCAATGTCAAAGAAAACATGCTCCCCCTAAGATGTTGCAGTAATTTTAGGAGGTATCATATATTCAATCAATACAAAACTCCCCCTAATAGGATGGACTCTCTTAGGTGTGAGACGGGATGACACCCAGCTTCTGTCTGAGATATTCAAATGGTGTCTTGGCTAGGGGTTTAGTAAATATGTCTACAATTTTTTCTGTGGTTGGAATGTAATGGACTTGGACAACCTGATTGGTGACCTTCTCTCTCAGAAAATGGTATTTTGTGGGAATATACTTGGTCTTGGAGTGGAATACAAGATTCTTGGACACACTAATGGCACTAGTGTTATCACAATGAATTGGGATCGGTGCAGCGTATTTTACCTCCAAGTTTGCAAGTGTCTGAATCATCCATAATACCTGAGTGCAACAGGTAGCAACAGCAATGTACTCTGCCTATGTAGTTGATAAAGAAATGGAACCTTGCTTTTTACTCAACCATGCTACTAGAGAATCTCCTAAGAAAAATGCACCTCCACTCCTGCTTTTCCTTTCATCCATGCAGTTAGCCCAATCAACATCTGATTAGGCTGATCGTTGAAAATTATGATTCTTAGGATACCATAGGCCATAGTTCATTGTTTCTTTCAAATATCTGAATATCCTTTTGACAACTAGCAAATGACTATGTTTAGGTGCAGATTGATATCTTGCTACCATTCCAACAACATGCATTATGTCTGGGCGAGATGCTGTGATATACAACAGGCTGCCTATCATTGACCTATATGAGCTTTGATCAACATTAGGTGAGTCATCATCCTTCCTTAATTTTCATCCAGTAACAATAGGTGTGCCCACAGGTTTAGAATCTTCCATTTGAAACCTTTTCAACATTTCTCTTAGATATTTTTCTTGAGAAATGAACATCCCTTCAGACCTGTGAGTAATTTACAGACCAAGAAAAAATGATAGTTCACCTATCATAGACATTTCAAACTCTAAATCCATGGTAGAAGCAAACCATTTTACCAATGAATCCTTATTACATCCGAATATGATGTCATCTACATAGACCAACACAATGAGCAAATCATCACCCTCTATTTTGATATATAGATTGTTGTCAATTGTTCCTCTCTTGAACCCTTTGTCTTTGAGATACGTATCCAGTCTGTGATACCAGGCACGAGGAGCTTGTTTTAACCCATATAAATCTTTCTTCAACTTGCATACTAAGTTAGAGTTATCAAACATTTCGAAACCCTCTGGTTGTTCCATATAGACTTCTTCATTTAAATCTCCATTTAGAAAAGATGACTTGACATTCATTTGATAGACTTTAAACCTTTTATGACAAACATAGGAAATAAATATTCTGATAGCTTCCAACCTTGCTATGGGCGCAACTGTTTCATCAAAATCCAGTCCTTCTATTTGAGCATAGCCTTTACAGACCAATCTTGCTTTGTTCCTGACAACTTGTCCCTGCTCATTCAACTTATTCTTAAAGATCCATTTGGAACCAATGCTATTTTTACGTTTCGGTCTATGAACCATCTCCCACGTATTGTTTTTCTCAATCTGATCATGTTCGTCATTCATTGCTTTAACCCAATGTTCATCTTTGCTAGCTTCATTAAAATTCTTGGGTTCCAGCATGGATATGAAAGCTATATGTGATTGTTCAGTGTTTTTGATTAGGTTTCTCCTGGTTTGTACACCTTTGTCTTTTTCTCCAATTATTTGACATGCATGATGATTCTTTTGAGTGATTCTGGAGGAGGAGTTTGATGTTGTCTGCTGATTTGAGTCTGTCGGAGTATCCGTGTCTTCATCTGATTTAGAGTCTTTGTTTTCTGATTCTTGGACCTGTTCATCTTCGGCTTTAGTTGTGTCTTCTGTAGAAGACTCATTACTGTACACCTCTCTTGCTGGGATTCCTTCATCAACTTTTACGTCAATACAGTCAACCATTTTATGGAGCCTCTTATTATAACATCTGTATCCTTTACTGTTTGTAGCATACCCCAAGAAGATACCTTCATCAGCCCTGTCATCATATTTGCCAAGGTTCTCATCATTATTCTTTATGTAGCATTTACTCCCAAAGACTTTGAAGTGTTTAATTGAAGCAGGTCTCCCAAACCACAGTTCATAAGGTGTCTTGCTACTTTGTGGTCTGAGGTGGGCTTTGTTAAGAACATGGATTGTTGTGTGTATTGCTTCTACCCAGTAGGTTTGACCAATGTTCTTCTCATTCATCATTGACCTGGCCATTTCCTACACTGTTCTGTTTTTCCCCTCAGCTACTCCATTTTGTTGTGGGGTTCTTGGGATTGTGTATTCTCTCTTGATCCCATGCTTATCACAGAATTCCTTAAAGTCATTTGACATAAACTCTCCTCCTTGGTCTGATATTACTACCTTTAACCTCTTGCCTGTTTGAGTCTCAGTTAAATCCTTAAATATTTTAAACTTCTCAAATGATTAAGCTTTTTCTTTGAGAAAGGCAACCCAAGTAAGTCTGGAGTAATCATCAATAATCAGCATGAAGTAGTTTTCTTTCTCTGTGCCTTCCTGTCTTGATGGTCCACATAAATCCATATGAACTAGTTGGAGTGGTTTCTCTATTGAAGTATAGCTCTTGGACTTAAACTGTGTTATGTTTAGCTTTCCTACTTGGCAAGGTTTACACATTGAATCTTGGGGCTTTGATATTCTCGAAAGATCTTTTACTGCCTCGAGATTTCTGAGTTTGATTAAGTGGTCAAAGTTTAGATGTCCAAGTCTCCTATGCCATAACCAACTTTCATCATGTTTGCTTAGATGACATTCTTC
>ML804938.1:74337-85732 GCA_009831015.1 Picea engelmannii | reverse complement strand
TGATTAAGTGGTCAAAGTTTAGATGTCCAAGTCTCCTATGCCATAACCAACTTTCATCATGTTTGCTTAGATGACATTCTTCTCTATTTTCTTTCAGCACATATACATTATTTTCTGTCCTTATGCCTTTGGCCACCACTTGTACTGAGTTTACATACTTTATCTTGCAGTCCTTGGATGTGAACACCACTTCACATCCTCTGTCACACAATTGACTTACACTGAGCAGATTATGTTTCAACCCATCTACAAGTAGAACATCTTGGGCTTTTCTTTTTCCATTACTTAAACTCACCATCCCTTTACCCTTTATTTTACTTGGAGCATCATTTACAAAGGTTACGTTTCCTAATTTTTTTTCACTTAGAGATAGAAAATTACCTTTGTCTCCCATCATATGTTTGGAGCATCCACTATATATATACCAAGGGTTCATTTTTCTTTGAGCGGACAACACTAATCCACACTTTTCACTTTCTTTCTTCTTCCAAAACTTGACATTTTCAACAGGGGAATTCAAGTTTGGTTCATAGTTCTTTAATCGACAATCAACAGATTTATGTCCATAGTTATGACAGATGTTGCATTCAATATCATTGTTCAATAGGTCAAAATTATTTTTGCAACGTTGTCTACTCATTCACTGTTGATTATTTCTTGACCTCCTTAGTTACATGTCCCTAGACTTAATTTGACAATTTGCAATCTGTGAAGGTTTGTTACTTGGATGCATCATTCTTTGTTGTGGCAAGTATTTATTCCTTTGAAATATTAATTGCTCATGTCTAAGTCTTAAGGAACAATTTACAACTTTGTGACCAAAGTTAGAACAGTAGAAACAATAGCCATAGAAAAATTCTTTGTACCTGGAAAATGGTTGTCTTCTTTGTGCAAATCGATTTCTTCCATGCTGATGACATCTTTCAGTAGGGAGTGCATTATTTCTTTGTTCTACAGATTCAGTCCTGGCACCTTTTTCCTTACTCATCCTGGGCAACTGATTGTCTTCCTTTGTTTCTACAAGTTTGTTGTTGTCATTGGTTGTACATTTGACAAACTTGATGGGTTCTTCGTTTCTTGGCTTGCCACTACTTGATCTCTCTTCATAACCCAAACCAGTTTTCAGCTTTGGATTCCTTTGTTGATTCAGAAGGGTGGCTAATCCTTCTGAGGCTTTTATACTTGATAGATTCTAATTATACAAGGCTTGAAACTTCTCCATCTCTTTCCTAGTTTTCACTACTTATTGTTCTAATGCTTCACATCTTGCCTTCTTTTCTGATAACTGTCGTTTTAGAATGTCTTCGATTTTCTTTGCCTCTTCTAATTCTACTTTTAGTAGGACAAGGTCTTCATTAGGTTCTTTACTATCTTTCTCAAACTGTATCAACAATTGTCTTTTCTTTCTATTCTTGATTCTTAGTCTGTCAATCTCTTCCAGTACACTGATGAGTTATCCTTCCATGTCAACCGCGGCTTCTTCTTCATTAACATCACTTCCTGTGTTGTTATTATCATAATCCTCTTTGGCCATCAGTATGAAGTCATTTAGTTTATATTCAATAGAGGAGTCATTGTCTTCATCATTTGAAGGATCATCATCATTGTTTACGCAAATACTTTTCTTCTTAAAGTTATTCTCTTTAAAGAAATTGTTGTGTTTGTACTTCTCCTCATCATCACATGTCTAATCCTTTCCTTTGTGGAGAAATTTATTTGCAAAATGACCTATCCTACCATAGTTCAAACATTTGAAAGGCAGTTTACCTTTGTATTTTCCTGATCCCTTCTTCAGTCTCTTCACAAATTTTTCTTCAATTTCATCGGGTTCAGAATCCTCATTCTCGTCTGTTTTAAATGATGCTTCTCTGGAGGTAGGTTTATCTTTAACTATTCTTATTTCATATGCAGTCAATGTTCCTAGAAGTTGATCAAACTCCAAGGTTTTTAGATCATTAAGTTGTTCTATAGCAAAGACCTTCGGGTTGAACCTATCTGGGAGAGATCTCAAGATTTTCTGAACTAAACAAGGTTCCTCAATTTTTTCACCAAGTGCTTTCATTGCATTTATCATTTCTTCTACTCTCAGAAAGTATTTTCCAACAGTTTCATCTTCCTTCATATTCAGTTGTTCAAACTGTATTTTGTAGGTTTGAAGCTTGGCATCCTTTACCTTTTCATTACCTTCATAACTGCTAATGAGTTTGTCCCACATTTCTTTAACAATTCCTAGGTGCATAACTTTTACGAATTCTGCTTCCGCAAGCCCACTCAAGATAGCATTCATAGCCTTAGCATTGAATCTAAATTCTAGCTTGTCATCCTTATTAGCTAGTACAACTAGCTTTACATAACCAGTGTCTACCACATCCCAGATGTCTGCACCTAAAGCCATTATGTAGGTTCTCATTCTAACTTTCCAGAAGGCAAAGTTTGTTCCATTGAATAGAGGGGCCTTATCGGTTGAATTTCCTTCATGGCTTGGCATGTTTAAGCTCTAGGATGTGCCCTTCGATAAAAGGGGTTGGCTCTGATACCAATTATTGGACAACTGAGAGGGGGGGGGGGTGAATCAGTTGTTATCGTGCTTAAACAATTATTCTTATTTTAAAATCTTTACAAAGAACTCAATGATCATCACAATAATGCAGGAAAATAAGTAATAGCACATTCAACATCAGTCACACATATGAGATACACAAAGATAGATATTTCCTGAGGAAACCCATAAGGGGTAAAAACCTCTTCTTCTTTATATGATAAGTAATCTTTACATTCTTTACATTATCATACATATGAGCACCAACTCATAATGAGGTTGCAACCTCTTTTTTGCAAGCCTGAGAGCACCAACTCTCTGGTTTCTCTAGCACCAACTAGAAGGAAGCACCAACTCCCTGGTTTCTCTAGCACCAATTAGAGGGAAGCACCCACTTCCCATGTGTTCCAGCACCAACTTTCAATCATACAGACACCAACCTATAAAATAGAGAACAACAGTTCTCCCTTGCACCACCCTTCCACCCTGGTTTCTCTGGCTGCAACCATATGGAAGCTACAACTCCCTGTGTTCAAGCACCCACTTGAACCTTTGAGGATAACAGTCCTCCCTAGAACCTCCCTTCCACCCTAACATATAAATTTTTCTAATGAAACTTATCACAGTGATACAATTTTTATCATTGGCTTACTAGACTTATCACTGTTCTTCTACACTGAATTGCTTTGTTTGCATCAGTGTCTTCTGCACACTCCTCTACGCTTTATGTTCTTCTCCCGTTATGCACTGTGTGTCATCTCCATTTGATCTACCATTCCTCTACTCTCTATTTCAACTATTGTACCTTCCTCTTTCTACACTCCTGAATCCTCACAACAACAACCACTCATCTATTCTCTATTCTGCATACTTATAGTCTTTGTGCCCCTTGTGCATTCTCTTATGCATGCTCTCTCATGTCGAGTACTCTACCTATTCATCATGGCAACTCTTCAGCTTCTCTGGCAGTTAGAGACTCTTCGTCTTCTCTATCATAGACGAGCTCATCCTCTGGCAGAAACGATCATTTGTTTCTAGTAGTTACACTGTGAAGTGCAACAATAGCCCTTCGATCTTATTCAACTTCATCTGCATCGTTGAATTGACTTCATTGAATCTTGCATTCATTTTTCCATTTCGCACTTTAGCATTTCGGGATTCTCGTGGTAAGGATTTCGTTACTCTCCATGTCCCGATCCCCGAAAATATGAAATAGAGCTTGTCTACACTAGCTCCTTCCTCCGTCTTCCACTAATGTGACCAATGGATGTGACCATAGGTTGAGCCAAAACGTGTTTCGCATTTTGTCATTTCGGCAATTCAGCAATCCTGTTGTGAGGCATCTCGACTCTCTAAGTCGCGATCTCCAAAAATCCAAAATGGAGCTTGTTGATTTAAGCTTTTCTCTACATCTCTTCGACGATGTGACCACTGTCGGTGTCCGAGTGCTTATCCATAAAGCGCTTTCGCGATTTTGCAATTCAACATTTCAGCATCCTTGATGTGAGGATTTCTTTACGCTCCATTGCTTGATCCCCGAAACTTTGAAATGGAGCTTGCTGATTAGAGCTCTTCTCTACAACTCTTCGATCTCCAGATCAATGGTCCACAATCCATGGTGATCAGACGACTATCCTCTTCTTTGTGATTTCATCCTTCGATACTTTGGGGGAGTGATGGAGTTAAAAATATCGAAGCAAAAACTCCCGAAGTGAGGTCAGTCTTGCATCACTCGATGACATGCCATGACCCGAGTGGTTGCCACATGTCACTCAGAATTGTGAATTCCAGTGGCCTGAAATGCCAAATCAACTTAACACTTGTCATTGTCTGATCGTGCCACGTGTCATAGTCTTCCACCTGTCCTTTCTGACGTGGTCTTCCACATTCACCTCCTGGATCTGTCGGCCTAGATCACTTCAGGATTTCAGCATTCTTGATGTGAATCTTCTTCACTTCCAAGTCCCAGTCTACGAAACTCTGAAATGGAGTCAGATCAACTTTTCGACTTTTTGCACTTCACAACTTCGGGATTCCTTTCGTGAGAGTCCTTGACATCTACAACTCCCGGTATCCGAAACTGTCTCCTCCTTTCGTGATTTCAGCGTTTTCCATTTCGCGATTCTAGGACTCCTGATGATGAAGAGTCTTGACTCTTCCAACTCCCAGTACCCAAAATTGTCCTCCTTCTTCTGGGATTTCAACATTTTGCATTTCACAATTCCGAGACTCTTGATGATGAAGAGTCTTGACTCTTCCAACTCCCGGTACCCAAAATTGTCCTCCTTCTTTCGAGATTTCGACGTTTCGCAACCCCGAGACTCCTATGTTGAAGAGTTTCAACTCTTGACTTCTCAATCTCCCAGTATCCGAAACTCCAAAATGGAGTTTACGCTTCTGATCTTTCCATGCAATTATTCCTGCGCTGCTGGTCTTCCTTGCATGCCTGTTTGCCAACAAATAAACAAGCACACTCTTGCACTCTTCGTGCACCTCTGCACTATCTCTTCTGACCTTACGTTGTCCCTGTTTTTCCATCACTACATACTCTGATCTTGCCATCAATGACAAGAACACCTTCCTGTAAACATGCCAACACACAAGAGGCACAAGACAAAATCTTCATGGAAAGAAGGAGAAGCTTCTAAAGCTGATCCTTCTCAACAAGCTTAGTCATGAGGGTAAATTCCATTTTGTTTGTAGTGGGACCTGCAAAATCTTAGGTGTGGGGGTAATGTTGGGTCCGCTATATGGTTAATCTAATGATGATAATTAGATCCTTTTTGGCCAATATTGTATTTGCATTTTCCTTTTTTGAAGAGTTTTGAAGTGTTTTTGTGTTAAATCGCCTTGGTTCATACCAGGTATTATTTATGTTTTCTGATGGTTTTGAGTATAATTCAACATGTTTTAATTATTTCAGGAAACTAATTCGCGTTCTGTGTGTCACAGGGAAAAATCACAGGTTGTTTTTTCATTCGAAACTTCGTCCGGTACTCCATCCGACACTCCATCTGGTACTCCATCTGGCACTCCGTTCTGCACTAAAACCATGGGCGATTTGGCGGTTGTCATATCGTTGGCTAGCGATGGGCGAATCAGAGACATGATTTTTCTTTGTGCTCGCGGCCTCCAACTACTGATCTTCTAACAACTCAGATTAAGTTGGTATGCTGGGTGGTTATTGGCTCACCTTGTTTCTAGAATCCATCAGTGGTTAAGACACATTGAATGCGATTTGCTGTTTTTAGAGGAGGTTGACCCTTCCAGTGGCCGACCTCTCATATTTTAAATCTATAAATACCACCTCAGTGGTCAGACAAATAGTTAGGATAGCAAAAGGATAGTTAAGCTCTATTTTTCCATTTCCAGACATCTTTCTCTAAAATTGTGTAAAACTGTGTTTTTAATTTTAATGTTTGTTGGCACAGGGGAAGACATAGGGTTCAACGCTACAACAACGCACCAATAAAACCCTAACTACCGGCCCTTTTGGCAACACCTGCGAAGCAGATGAAGTCTCACCCGAGGTAGAGGCAGGGGTGGTTGCAGGACTCAGGTGTCTGCAACCTTATATGGGACACATATCTGTTATTATAATACTTAATAGAGAACTTAGCACCGTCATTTCATCATTATTTACCTAATATCTACTTCGCAGATAAAATAGAACATCGCAACATTCACCCAGATCTAATATATCTAATAACTTAGCATAAAGAAATAGATTAGATCTAGCATATTCGAGCACTATGCAAGTTCACATAGGTCAGATCTATCATCTAGGGTCATCATAAGAACAATGCATAAACATATCTATATATCTATATCAAAGCACTTAGCAAGTAAAGAAAGACATAAACACATCATAACATCGCACAGAGCAGAATAACACAGTATTTACATGGTTCACCCCCACCCTGGGACTACGTCCACCAACTCTTCTTCTTTATTAGCTTCAATTAGTCATCTATATGCACAGTGCCACAAAAACCCTACTCCACATAGGATAGGAGATATGCGCGCACCTCTCCAGATCCTCCTTCCCTGAGCTAGGTATAGCACAAAGCCTTTCATAATCTGTTACAACCACTTGCACTTAGCTCTACAAGTTTCTCACAATATGCACAGAGCATCTAAAAACCATACTTTCACTTAACACATAGCTTATCGTCCTGCTACTTATGTCACCTAGCTACTTATTTATACTTTACAAAATAGGCCTAAACATGGGTAAACCCATGGGACGAGATTCCCATACCCCTTACATATTCCCAAATCCCAAAAAGGTCCCAAAAAGGGGTTGAGATGCTGTGATCTCTACTTCATCTTGCGCTCCGTCTTTGATAGGCTGTTGAAGTCTCAAAATAGGTCAAACTTGACCAAGGATCTCCCAAAACTTGGTCAAGGGCCAACAGGCCCCCAACACTCACCTGTGACTCGTCCTGAGTCTCTCTGATCTGGGTAGTTCTGCTTCGAAAGCCTCGAGTTGGGCTCAAGCTGCTTTGACTTGTTGATGTGCTACGACCTCCTATTCAACAAATGCTTGGATGACTACCTCGTTGATATGTCCCTCTAGATGTTGTTCAACTGTAGTGAAAACCTGCTCTAGCTCTTCTCCTTGGCCTTCTACCTCTGTAAACAATTGGTAATCTTTTTCTTGTACATGTTCGAGATTTTGAGTTACCTCCATAACTCTTCTCTGGGCAGTGTGGATATGTTGCTCTTGGGATCGCTTCATTCTTTCCATAGTTTACAGGGGCTTCAACTGTGCCTGTATCTTTTTGGTTTCATACTTCACCTCTTGGAGCTGCGACTCCAGTGCCTTCAGTTCTGGATTTTCCGTGAGTTTCTCATAGGTTCGGGCACTATGATCGGTAAGTTTCTTGCATTCCATAGCAAGGGATTTTATTCACTCAACTGCGCTTCGAGAAGTTGCTTCTCTTTGATTCCTTACATCCTGTGGGGTCTCGAGCACTGCGCGAAGCTCTAAGTCTGCTATGCGTTGTTGCAACTGTTGGATGACTTCTGCGAGCTGTTCTACTTGCTGCGGGACTCGATCCTCTATCTTTATTTCTATGACTGTCACAGAGCGAAGTGCTCTGCTGACCGTTTCTTTCACTTCA
Source organism: Picea engelmannii (assembly GCA_009831015.1). Lineage (NCBI taxonomy): Eukaryota > Viridiplantae > Streptophyta > Pinopsida > Pinales > Pinaceae > Picea > Picea engelmannii. Next base: position 78,067 of record ML804938.1, on the reverse strand, counting down.
AGTTGCTTCATGAGCAATTATTCTTTTCCTTGCTGTAGTTGTGCTTTTTCTTCATCAAACCTCGATTGGAGAGAAATATTTTCCTATTCTGCAGCACTGTGTTGCTCTACGAGTACTCCTTGTACTTGTGTCAAAGCCTGGGTGGCTTGTTCGGTTTCTTCCTATGCTCGTCGAAGGTGAGCTTCGACTGTATCGGCTAGGTAATGGAGTTGGGTTGGCTCATCTCCCAACTCTGGTTCTCCTAGCGCAGTGGAGACTGCGCGGTTGGATTGTAGGGCATGCTCTACCCCTCGGAGTTTAGTCTCAATTCGATCATACATCTCCTCTCTATTTTCTTCTTGTTTCTCTGTTATTTTCAGCAAAGCATCTTGCAGGGTTGCTATGAGGAAGTCGAAGTCATCGGAGGTGACGAGAGTTTGCATCTTGGTCATGTTGGCCTTTGATTTCTTTCGGGAGTAAGGTTTCAGAGGCAAACCTTTCCTCTTCTTTAGGGGATCAACCTCGTCTCCTTGCTTGTGTTCAACTTATTTGTCATTCAACTCTTCTCCATCACCTCCTTGTTCTGGTGATGTGGAATCAGTATTCATGAATGCGCTGTCTATCTCTTGGACTTCTTCGGTCTTCTTTGTTTTGCTAGGTCTGGGTGTATCCTGTGCAGTTTCTGGGCTATCGATGTCGGATATCTCCGCAGGGTCTGCTGGAATAAGGAGATCCACTGACCAGTCCTTAGTGATCTCCTCCAAGTCCTCCTCTGTCATCTTATAGTAGGATTGAAGTTGTTTCTTGTGTTCATCGACAGACGTTGTGATGTAAATAAAATGTCGATCTACGTTGAACTTCATCAAAGGCTGGAATCGGTGTAGAGTGTTTGGAGTCATGTGAGGCCCAGATTGGATGGATATCTTTAGTTGATTATAGTAGGTATGAAAAACAACATTTGACTGCCATTGTTTATTCATGTTGCTTGAATACCAAAGGGTAACAAACTTCGCAGCTAGTGGTTCAAAAGGCTCGATGTCCGGGAAGGTCGCACCTTACGACATCTCCCAGACAATAAAATCTATAAGGATCAAGAGCCAACTGAAATGAAATTCATATCCTTGATCCTATGCTTTTCTGCAGTCGAGTTCCAATTAGTTTACCAGGTACTTCGCCCAGTTCATCTGAAGGCCTTCTGCGCACTTCCCTGCGAGGTCGACTACAAAACTGGTGACTTGGGTAGGTCGGTTCTTTCTTACTAACTTCCCTGCAATCAACTGACAGGGGAGGCACACTGTGCCACTCTGGATAGAAGCTAGCTTTTAGCCACACATTCCCTTCTCAACATCGCCGTAAGTGTCCTTGATCTTCTGTGCTAGAGCGCGATCCATGGATTTTTTGGGGTAAAACTCTTGTGGATCAGGTCCTTGCATACTCAAGTCTGTGATCCGATTGATCAACATCAGATCAACTATTATACAATGGTTTAGCCACAAATAACCACCATGGTAACAATACAACAACAACTTCATGCATGCATTCACCTCCTAGTGTCTTCCGAAGTGGGGAATCTTCATGACGTTCAGTAGGGTGGATTGCATGAGGTTCATCGTCCACGGCTGGGGGATTATCTTTGAATTCTTCCCCTTAGTTTTGGTCAGGTACTTATGTGGGGTGAGCATGTTATAGAATTTTCAATCTCTGAGGTTGTAGTCGTTGAACTCCAATGCTGCAATCTTATCTTGGTCTGCTTGAACTGTGCGTATCCCCTTCGAGAGGTACGCCGTAAACAAGGGGTACTCAAAATATCTAGGTACATTGTTTCGATTTACTGTGCCACTTAGAGGTGTAATATAGGTGGGTAATATAGTTGGGATCAATTTGGCATTCGCGAGATCATCCTTGTGCTTGGTTCGCTTTTCTTCTAATGTCTGGGATGGTCCGGCTCCGTGAACAGTCGATGGAGATGCTTGCAGTTCTCTCGTCGATGATTCTTGTACACCTATATACATCGACATGACTCTTTCAGTCATGAGGTCGATCAAAACTTCTTCAACAACTTTCTCTGTAGCGCTCAACTCGTCCGACATACACACTCGGGGTTGGAAATCTTTGGGTTCGAAGGTTAACTTAGACACTACAATAGGATAGAGGGAAATATCATAATGACAACTGTGCAAAATCAACAAGTCTACGAGCTCAAATTCACGGTTAGCAAATGTGTTCTCGGTGCATGGCGTGACGGGATAAATAGGTAACTCGGAATCAGGTCGCTTGCAACAGGAGAGAATCCTTCATTAACTCTATTATGTCCATTATGGCGTGGTCCCAACGATTGGATGGAGAGCTGTCTGTCCATAAATGTCTTTCTATCCATTCAGAGCATAAGTCTAACGGTTATAATGTCCCCAACAAATATATTGCTTCGCCATGGTGAAGTGCCATGTGTCGTTGTTCTGATATCCCGACGAAGCTCCAATTTTGTAAATTTTTCTTCTGTGAGGTTCCCTCTGGAACCTTTTGCAACTTGTCGATCTTAGCTCTTCTTACTTATCTTTCTAGCCTTCTTTCCAGTGAGCTTCGTCTCGGTATTCCTTTTCCCATTCTGATCCTTATCTTCTTTTGACATGGTGATTTCGCGCTATTGAGATTCTTTGAAGGGTAATATTCTTTCTTTATCTGGGATAGATATTTTAGTCTTATGTGGGTCCTCTAGTGTTCTTGCAACTTTGACATCTATGTCGTTGTTGTTAAATGGCTGCGATCTATTAAGAACCAAATATCAATATAGCATAGAAAATCCTCAGAAAAAGTACTCAACGCCTTGAAAAAGAGATAATTTCAGATAATAAGCCTCTTCAAAGGGGCAACCTCCTTTTACCCCACTTAAATATTCAAGTGCAAGATGATTCAAAATGAAAATTTCTCCTTGGTATATATAGGAGACTAGGAGGTATAATTACAACTAATGGCCTAAAGACACATAAATAAAATAACATTACTAATATAATATGCCCCAATTAAGGGGTAATGAGCCAATATTAGGGCTTAACATGACGCTCCCCTTGAGACAAGTGTTGTCCGCAATGCTTGAGTAACTCTGGATGCTTTTGTATAAAAGACTCATCTTCCCAAGTGGAATCTTTAGCCGGTAGTTTCCTCCATTTAATGAGATACTCTGAAATGGATCTATTCCTCAGCTGGCGAATTCTTGTGTCAGTGATGGCTTTAGTCTCCAATATGATTTTTCCTTCCTTGTCAAGTTCTGGAAATATAGTTTGAACTGGGATCTTGTCGCCTATAACTTTCTTTAAGCATGAAACATGGAAAACTGGGTGTACTCGTGAAGATGCAGGAAGCTCCAATTTGTATGCCATAGTACCAATGTTTTGCAACACCTTATAAGGGCCATAGTACTTTGGTGATAATTTATTATCCTTCTTGGCTTGCTTGAGGGACATCTGTTTGTATGGTTGTAGTCTTAAAAATACCCAATTCCCTACTTCAAAAATTCTTTCACTACGATGTTGATCTACTTGTTGTTTCATGCGATTCTGTGCCATGGTCAGGTTGTCCTTTAAGATTTGGAGAAATTTTTGTTGATTCTTGATGTGATCTTCCACTGCTTGAACCTTAGATTTTTCTTTTAGAGAAGAAGTGATGGAAGGAGGGTGGTATCCATAAAGTGCCATAAATTGTGTCATTTTTGTTGCAGTATGAAAGGAAGTGTTATACCACCATTCTGCCAAGG